>OY751317.1:20485334-20510334 GCA_963564615.1 Rhorus exstirpatorius
GTGGAACAGAAAAACTCGAACATTGAAAAATAAGTTAGGGACTGCCAAAAAGGGGAAGGACCCCGGGAACTGGTAATAAATAAAATAAATAAATATTTACAGTAGGATACACGTTGCGTGTAAAGTGCTCAATCACCCACCCCCGACTACGCGCGGCCAGTGCTAATCTACGAAGGGCCCATAACCTTTAGGGATTTTTTACGTGTGAGAACTTCTACTGCGATTTTTTTTTATATGAGAATTGAGATTCGTCTGCGTTTAAGGTAAATGTCCCAATATCGGATCATCTCAGGTGATACAGAAATTCTAACCTATTTTTCATGGACAAAGACCAACGCTTCGAAGAAATATCTATGGCGAATGCAAAGCTGGTGGATCGTAGTTTCGAAAATTCACGCTATCGTTGGTTCTATATGATTGGTAGTTATATGATGCTTCGTAAACAATAATATCGGCGAATGCAAATAGGGACCGTGCACACAAATACACTCTCACCAAAGTGAGAATGAGTTGTCGTGTACATGCATACATTTTCTCCCCAACAAAGTGTTCGTTCTGGACTGTAGATGTCGCAACTAGTACGAATGTACACGAGTACATATATTCTCACTTTCGTGACAGGGTATAAGTGTGCACGGTCCCTATTACATGAGAAAATACGATACAAGTACTTATACATTATCGTATAATTGTCCTGACATTGATCATATCTGAGAAATGGCAGCGCGACAAGCTTTCGCGCGATTCCTCAGCATATTTGGTTAGCTATACAGAAGCTCATTTCTCTAATCGGCATGTATGCGTTCACATATGTTGAAAAAAAAATTAACAACAATTTGGGAACTGTTCGCGGGGCATTTTTATATACATGCATGAAGAATCATAGATATATCAATACAATCATTATTATTTTTTTTCTTTCCTTCAATTGACTCTTGATTATTGGTAATAATTGGATAGGTGATCCGAAATTGGGACATGCTCCGGTATTGGGACATTGACCTTACGATAATTAGCTTATCAGCTCGAATTTCCTGCACTTTCTGCAACTTCACGATATAACTATATATGAGCCAGATCGCCACGCCTATTCTGCACCCATCACTTTCCGCCAATAACAATCATTATTATCATCACAACAATGTCAGCAATAACAACAATCGAAAAAATAATAATAATAGTTCTTATTAATATTATTATTTATGGTTATTATTATCATTAAAGATGCCCATTAAATATACAAAAACGGCTTGTCCCATGAATCCTGTACAATATTCCCCGATCCCAAAATTCCGCACCTACGCACAAGTGCATAATTATTAGCAAGGATCTCGAACTGAACATCGCGAAATGGCATACCAGTGTCGTTATATAAGTTGTGTGTTTGTTCCTGTGTGTTTTGTGTGTGTGTGTGTGTGTGTGTGTGTGTGTGTGTGTGTGTGTGTGTGTGTGTGTGTGTGTGTGTATAGATCGTATGCAAAATTCGTGTTGAAGTACAGTGAAAGGGTGATCCGGTGAGATGTAAATATATGCCGTCAGGAGGCATGTGAAATCGTAGGCGTGTGGCGGTCCCAAGCCACCTATATCTACATTATCGCGATCTACTTTATCGCCCGAGTACGCAGACAGCGCCCAAAGAGTCGACGTAGTCGACACTCTAGAGAAATATAAGATATTCATTGGTTCCTATTCGCATACGCTATAGCTGTCGCGTCTCGTTTTATCCACGTACTTTTATATATCGTTATTTAATTAATAAACACATTTTTCTACGAACTACTCGTTCTCTCGTGCGTACATTATTCTCGTGCCACCCATTTAGATTTCTTGAGGCCACAATCTGGTGACCCCGACGTGATCCATAGAGATTACGAAAATAACCTCAAAGAAGCCGGGCGTGCACGGGGACGCTATACGTGACACACGCGCGAGAAAATTTTTTATAAAGCGACAATATGTCTCTTCTTCACACCCCTCCGCTAGACCCACGGGTCATAATTAACGACAATGACAATGGCATCTTGCCCCTCGGCAGCGAAAACGACGGCATTACGCCCAATAATAACAATCGTGTTCCCAACGCGAATTTCGTGCCTTTCGGCCGGACCGATACTGTTGCTACGATAAGTGATACAAAGCTGCCAATATTTTGGAAAGCACAACCGGATCTCTGGTTTCTACAAGTGGAAGCAAAATTCAGATCGAGGAACATACGAAGCGATACGACAAAATTCGACACGATCATCGGCGCGCTCGATTCCGAAGTTTTGCAGTACATCTCGGATATCGTACGTTCGCCCCCTGCTCAAGATAAGTATGAGTTTCTCAAGTTAAATCTCATCAAGCGGCTAACCGATTCTCGAGAAAAACAGCTGCATAAGCTCTTAACAGATCTCGAGCTCGCGAATAAGAAACCGACACAGCTACTCAGGGAAATGAGAGAGCTCGGAGCGGGGGCTGTCGGAGACGAATTCTTACACTCGCTCTGGATAAACAGAATGCCGACAAGCGTGCGTGGTCTCCTATCTGTTTCCGGAAATTCGGACCTTAACACGTTGGCCGAGGTGGCGGACAGGATAATGGAGAACAACCCCAGTGGTTACGTGATGGCCACTGCGTTGAAGGAAACTCATCTCAACGCAAGACGCGAAACACCCACCGACGCTTTGGAAAAACGAATCGACAAATTGGAGAGTACGATCTCGACATTCATGCGAGATATCAAAGCGTCGCTTAGCGACATGCAGGGTAATGCACCGCGCGAAAATCGCCCGCGCTCTCGTTCGAAAACGCCCGGTCGACCACAAATGTGTTATTATCACAAAACTTACGGCGCTCAAGCTCATCGATGCCTCACTCCGTGCACGTTCGTCGAACCGAATCCGGAAAACTAATCCCGCTGTCGTCCATGGAGACGCGGGGCGACAGTAACAACAACGATATACCGTCTCAAGAATGTCGCCTCCACATATACGATAAAAAAACGCACGTAAAGTTCCTAATAGACTCTGGCTCGATTGTTTCAGTTTTTCCCCGGAAATATTCCTCGGGTAAACCGCAACTCGCCTCGTTCAAACTGTTCGCCGCCAACAATTCGATTATTAACACGTACGGAAGTGAAAATATGCATGTGGATCTCGGTTTACGGCGCGATTTCAAATGGTCATTTCTCGTCGCTGACATTACTTCTCCGATCATCGGGGCGGATTTTCTGTCTCACTACGGACTGGTGATCGATCTCAAGGGCAAGAGGCTCTTCGATTCGAATACCTCATTAACAGCACAAGGGAAGCTCTATCCGGCCGTCACATTTGGAGTATCCACGGTTGACGCGCGATCGGATTTTCACAGCATCCTCAGCGATTTTATCGAGATTACCAAGCCTCGAGCACTCCCACGCACACCAGATAATTGTCCGACGGCTCATCACATACTCACCACAGGACAGCCAACTGCCGAACGAGCTCGCAAACTGTCAGGTGAGAAATACCAAGCAGCTAAAAAAGAAATCGATTTCCTACTCGAACAGGGTATCATCCGTCCATCCAGCAGCCCCTGGGCCAGCCCCATTCACCTCGTGAAAAAGAAATCGGGTGCTTGGAGAACGTGTGGTGATTTCCGGAAGCTCAACGCTCAGACCGTGCCTGACAGGTATCCGCCGCCTTTTATCCCGGACATGTTCGAGAAACTCCATGGAAAAACAATCTTTTCGACGGTGGATCTCACACGAGCGTATTATCAGATACCGATGAACCCGGAGGACATTAAAAAAACGGCGATTACAACGCCTTTCGGCTTATACGAATTCGTCGTCATGCCGTTCGGGTTACGGAATGCCACTCAAACGTGTCAACGTTACATCGATTCGATTTTCCGTGATTTGGATTATGTGTTCTGCTATATCGACGACATAATCATAATGTCCGAATCGCCAGAACAACATCAAATTCATCTTCGAACAGTTTTTCAGAGACTTCAAGATAACGAGCTAACGATCAACACCGATAAATGCAATTTGGGTCAAACAGAGATCGACTTTCTGGGCTTCCAGATCGACTCGAACGGTTACCGACCACCAGAGGAACGGGTCACAGCGATACGTGAATTCCCCAAGCCTGAAACGATTTTCGAGCTTCGTCGCTTCCTGGGTATGATAAATTATTATCGCTCTTGCATTCCTCACGCAGCGGAACTCCAGGCCCCTCTCAACGAGTACCTAAAAAAATCGATAAAAAATGACAAAACGAAGATCCTCTGGACCACACAATCCTCACAGGCATTCGAAGATTGCAAAAACAGCATCGCTTCCGCGACACTTGCATCCTTCATATCTCCATTCGCGCCTTTGGCGTTAATTTCCGACGCTTCAGACACGGCCATCGGAGCTGCGCTGGAACAATTGGAAGATAATATGTGGAAACCAATCGGATTCTTCTCGAGAAAACTCTCTCCGACGGAAAAAAATTATTCAACGTACGACAGAGAGCTCCTAGCGGTGTTTGCGGCCATCAAGCATTTTCAGCACGTCCTAGAGAGTCGTCAATTCGTCATTAAGACCGATCATAAGCCGCTCGTATACGCGTTCACTCAACGCGCCGAAAAAACTTCACCGAGACGTATCAGACAGCTTGATTTCATATCTCAATTCTCGACTGAAATCATTCATGTCAAAGGCAACGACAACGTAGTCGCAGACGCTCTTTCGAGGATCTACTCGATTGAAATGCCGACAGTACTCTCTCCTCAAGTTATTCACGACGAACAGCTGGAAGACGACGAGCTCATAACCATATTAAATGGCGATACCTCGTTGCAACTTCAAGAATTACTCGTAGACAACGGTATCAGCCTCTACTGCGACGCGTCGACAGGTTTCGTACGTCCGTACATTCCGAAATCCCTCCGACAAGCAGCTTTCAACACTGTCCATGGTTTATCACATCCGAGTGGCCGAATTACATGCCGTCATCTCAAGGAAAAATTCGTCTGGCCTGGTATTCGAAAAGACGCGCTAGAATGGTCTCGGGAATGCATCCCCTGCCAAAAAGCGAAAATTCACCGGCATAGCAGACTCATTCCGAACAAAATTGATGTACCGGACAACAGATTCAACCACGTTCATATGGATATAATCCACATGCCGGAGGTAAGAGGATTTAAATATTGTCTCACAATTATCGATCGTTTTTCGAGATTTCCGATGGCCATACCGCTAAAGGACATAACGGCAGATACGGTAGCATCCGCTTTTTACGATAATTGGATCTCGTTATGCGGCACGCCTCTCACGATCACAACAGATCAGGGATCTCAGTTCGAAAGCGCCCTTTTCAATTCTCTTGCCAAGGCCATTGGCGCCAAACGAATTCGAACTTCGCCGTATCATCCGGCCTCGAATGGCATGATTGAAAGGTGGCACAGAACGCTCAAGGCCGCACTGATGTGTCATCCTCACACTCCGTGGGTCGATTTACTCTCGACGGTCATTTTGGGGCTTCGAACCGCGTACAAAGAAGACATCAAGTCATCTCCGATCGAAATGTTATTCGGAACGACGCTGCGCATCCCTGGCGATTTCTTCGTAGGTCAAGATCCGCCCGCAGATCCAGAGATTTTCATCGAGAAACATCGAGAATTCATGCGTGCAATTCGCCCGACTCCGACGGCTCACCACGTTAAGGCAAAAATTTTCGTGCAAAAAGACTTATACGACTGTTCCCACGTTTTTCTAAGACTCGACGAGGTACGCCCACCGCTTACACCACCTTACTCTGGCCCACATATGGTAAAGACGAGGTTGGACGATAGAAGATTCGTAATTTCGGTAGAAGGAAACGACAAAACGGTGTCAGTCGATCGACTAAAGCCGGCCTTCATATGCAAGCAAGATACAGGCGATGAACAGCCTATCTCGAAAACGGACATTATTCACCGACATCAGCAAGGAGGTATGGACAAACCCCTTAAAACGTACACGAAGAAAAAAGTATCGTTTGCCTCCGAGACTAGGAAGTCTCTAGGGGGGGAGTAATGTGGCGGTCCCAAGCCACCTATATCTACATTATCGCGATCTACTTTATCGCCCGAGTACGCAGACAGCGCCCAAAGAGTCGACGTAGTCGACACTCTAGAGAAATATAAGATATTCATTGGTTCCTATTCGCATACGCTATAGCTGTCGCGTCTCGTTTTATCCACGTACTTTTATATATCGTTATTTAATTAATAAACACATTTTTCTACGAACTACTCGTTCTCTCGTGCGTACATTATTCTCGTGCCACCCATTTAGATTTCTTGAGGCCACAGGCGAAGCAACAACGACGACGACCCCACGCTCTCTCGCGCGTCTATACAACCAACTACACCGCCGCGCCGCCATCGCTAGGTAAAGTATAATCAATGAGTTCACGAGAGGGACGAAGAGTCACGTGGCTCGTAGGGATTTTGCCCTGGTATGGTACGGCAGCTCACCCACGCTTTCACCTACCACGCACAAAATATTTCGCCTCCGCTTAAACTTCATCCCCCCCTCCCCTTCTCGCCCCTCATTCGCGTGATCTCATATCGTGACGTTGACGTTTCTTCATCGCGGCATGGGGGAGGCTGTTTTTTTTTTTTTTTTTTTTTCCGTTCTTTCGATCCTCTATTTCAGGATTTTATTACAGAGCAGATATAAATCTAATATGGCAAAGATTACGATTTTCATGAGGAAGATTGTCGATAGTTGAGATACATAGAAAATTTCATATCGTTGTTAATCAAACGTATTGCAACGTTAATCAATATGGGAAGAACGAATGAGGAAAGAAAAAATCACCATACGCCCACGACTGATTTAAAAACAAACGATTTTTTTACGTGCGAGCGCATATATATATATATATATATATATATATATATATATAGGCGAGGATAAAGCCAGAAACGAGATTTCGTCATTTTAACACGTGGGGGTGTAAGGGCCTTGGGGCGAGTTCATGATACACCGAGCAAAATTCGCGTTCATTAATTTTTTTTTCACATTTTTACAAGGGGATTGATTTTTTTTCTTTCTTGCGGTTTTGTAAATAGAATCGAAATAATTGTAATTTTTTTTTGTACAGGATTACAATTACTCGAACCACCTGTCATATTAAAAAAATTTAATTACCTATGTTGATACCCTTATAAGTTTTGCGAAAGTATAGCACTTTCATTTATTTAAAAGATTCATGATCTAAAGAAAAAGAATGAATTCAAATTATCGCATAAAATTGGCACATTTTTTTTGTATTCGTTTGTTGAATTAAAATAAATTTCCTTTCAATGAACGACTGAAAGATACTTTGGAATTTTTCAAATTACAAGAAATCTGAGTTTATTAAAAAAAAATGCAATTTTTCGACAATTATTGGCATTGATTATGCTTTAATTATCTTCAAAATCCAAATTTTTTGTTTTGTTTATTTTTCTTGTCTTCGCTATGTTTAGATTATCTTTTAATAAGAATATAATAATAATAATAATAACAACAATAATAATAATAATTGTTATTATTATTATCGATAAACATGTCGTATATAAGACGCCGATAAGATTTTCATTGCTTATCTTATCATTATCTTGCCCTGGTGGCATTGGCGCGATACTACTCGTAGATACAGGTTTTTTTTATTTTTTTATTTTTTTATGAATGAACGTCATGGCCTCGTGGATTTACACGGTCATCGTTGTTTTCCCAATGTCTCCAGTAGTAAAAAAAAACGATTGTGTATATGTAGTAGACACTATACACGTCCTGCGTTTTTGAAGGTCACGGTCTAAGGAGTCGCGTTATTATTATTACGGCACTCGACTACGCAACTCTCACGGTCGTGTATATTTGTATATACATGTATATATATATATATATATATATATATATATATATATATATATATATATATATATATATATATGGCAGGTCGATCAGGGTAGGCAAAGGGGAAAGGGAATCTCTGGATTTTCATGAATGAAAGTTTTATCGTATATATATAAATCTCATTCGAGGACGAAACGCCTGGTCTGTCGCATGGAATAAAGTAACCGACTATAAAAATCATATGGGGAGCGTTATTGTATGACGATCGACAAGAATCTTGCTAAATGGATTTCATCACTCGCACTCAACGATTTCTTTTTTTTTTCTGGTAATCGAACTTCCAATTTTTGAGGTTATAGTTCTTAGAGCAGACTATAAGTCAAGCGATCGATTATTTTAGCGATATAACTGAGAAGGTGATGTAAATGAATTTTAATCGTGGAATAAAATAAAATTTCAAGAACTAAAACGTTTCAAATTCGCAAAGAACTTCAATATAGGGGCTTTTTACCTTGAAAACGTTCGAGATATTTTTCCTGATGAAAGATTATCGTGCAAGAAGTATATAGCGCCCCGTCAAGGATCACACTTTCGTCATTGTGATGCTATGATGATATTTTTTTTTTTCAAGTATCATTGCTAAAACGATTCACTGACACAATAATTGCTATGGGCTCATGTCTGCCGATTGAAAACCCTTTTTTTTCGAAATATTACAAGTAGTATTACAACGGCTTTATCAAACTTCAATATCAATCGCACACACGGATAACACTGTTTCAAAGACGCGTGTTGAATTCACCTTGAACAACAGCTGATTCAGTTCGAAAGGTCTCTCTCTCTCTCTTTTTCTCTCACGCAAATTTGAACGATTCCTATTATACTTACAGAGTGCAGAATATCATTTCTACCATATTGACGTGCGGTAAGAGAGCAAATATATAACAACACTGGTAAAGGAAGGAATCTCTCGTAATCGAGTAGGTGGGGGAAAGAGATGAACTTAACCTCACAATTCGCGTTTTTGCGGTTTGTGTATGTTGTTGTCATTGCAGACACACATGTTGAGCAATTGACGTTTCGTTTTAAAAAACAAAAAACTAACAAATAATCATCCAATAGTGAAAAAAAAAAAACCGACTACTTTGTCGAAAACGGATAATATTGACAGGATTTTCATTTTTTCAAATAAAATAACGAAACTCAATCGGGTGAGGTACACTCTGATAAATCATGGTAATCATTGACGATTGAATTGAGACATTTCACCGTTAATTATACTCCAATATATTTGAATTCTTTTTTTTTTTTTTTTTTTTTTCAGAATATCATGTCAATTTGACGAATCGACAATGAATTTTGGATCAGATTTGAACGAAAGGGTAAGTGCATGGAAAAAATTGGATTTGTTTCTACCGTGCCGTTTGCCGATCCTGGAAAGAGACATCTAAATCAATTTTATCGTATCGACGACGTTGTTTCTCAGAGTACACGCTCGTCGAGGCTACGAGGAGTCGACAGCAATGCGAAAAAATTTCTTCGCGACTTTGATCCTCAGAGAAGCGAGCGCGAGAAGAGAAAATTAAAAAGACGTCTCTATCCTGGTAGCAAAAAGCACGTCGCTTACGACGAGAGAGGATTTCTCGTTAAGACGGGCTACAATCTGTGCGATTGTTTGCAAATGGATTGTTCGGGCTGTCATTTTCCTTGCCTCAAATGCGGTTCGATGAAATGCGGCCACGAATGCAGGTAATTATTAACTCAAACAGGCCTCTTTCGTTAAAAAAAAAAAAAAAAAAAAAAAAAAAAAAAAAAACCAAGCATCCTTTCAACTCTGCGATATAAATTATTATTTTTCTGTTTCCTTCCATCAAGAAAAAAAAAATTTTAAGACAAATATTTAAAAAAAAATATCAAATATCTCAAATATCAGTCACACGATCACTGATTTTGCTCGTTCAAAAGCAAATTTAGTTAACGACAAATTTAGTTAACGACCGGGGAATAAGCGAAAACGATGAGCGGCGAGCGGTGCATGCATAAAACAAAAGATAGTCCGACCGTTCATGCGCTATACCCGTGAATAGCGGCTAACTTTGACTAATTATTCCCGAAAAACTAAACGGTAGATCATTCTGAAACTTTTCCGGAATATCCGGATAGTGCTTTCTCCGCTGATTTGCGGATTTTCGTCAAAATCTCAAATATCATATGAAAACCGTAGAACAAAGCGGGGCATTGGCATGCGTTCGGCATGGATGATACATGTAAACTTTGCGGGCGATCATTTCGCGTTCCGAACGGGGAAAAAAAACTGAAATAATTTGTTCGCGTAGATTTCACGTCGATAAAACTGTATTCCAAATTTCAGCCGATTCTATAAAAAACGCTCTTTGCGGCAAAACTACCTCAAGTTCTATTCACCGCGCATGAAAACCAAATTTGCTTTTTTGTTTTTTTATATTTTTATCAACCGCGTTATACTATGAATCAGCTTGAAGAAACGAAATACAACCGAGCGAAGTAGCCATCGTTACTTTCTCGATGACTCCCAACTCGTTACGTCTAGTTTTCATTATTTTTCAGGGAAAAAAAAAAATTCGCAGACTATAATGTCTGTTTGTTTTTTTTCCTTCTTCTTCTTCTTTTCCACAGAATACACAGAAAATGGACCTACGATTCAATCGAGAACGAGGGCAGCGACGAAGTCATGAGAAATCCTGCCTTAAGACAATCTTAATTACAAATATAAAGCCGCCCCTCAAATCAAGCCGCAGCGATCTGAAGAATTTCACAATTCTGTAATTTTGTCAAGGCAGCCCGCTTAATGCGCGCAGAGTCGAAAAAAAAGAAAAATCGTTTCGTTAATTTTTACAATTGGCCCGAAAAAAATCGTAAAAAATTCCAAACGAGAGAAAATTTCATCTCCGATCGTTAAAAAAATATATATATATATATATACATATATATTCAGCTCGGTACAAGTAGAGCTATATTGGCAACGATCGATACAAAAAAACTCATAGCCATCCCTATCGGCCAGAATTTTCACACTTTCCCCGATGTCCCAGGAAAGCCGCAGAAACGTCTCTCCGGGGGAGATAAAAGCTCAAAGAATATCATAGAAATAAAAAGAACAGGAAAAAAAAAAAGGACCTACAAAGCTGAAAATTTATACGAACCAAATACCGATGAAAAAAAAAAAACAAAAAAAAAATCAATATTTCCTCGTACAATCGATTTTTTTTGAAAATCGCTCGTTTGGATTTTTCAATAAGATTGTTCATCGACAATTCGAAATAGGGGGCGAGTTTTTAATTAGCCTGTTCTTATCAATCGGATCGCCCAAAGATCGTTCATTAAAACGAAAAAAAAAAAAAACGCGAAACAAAAAAAAAAAAATCATACGCCCTAGCAATTTATTAATTATTTAATCAAGCATTTTCTGCGCAATTTGAATAAAATAAAATGAAACAATCGCGAGAGACATAGAAAGCTTTTCGACAATTATGATTATTCGATATGAAGAGCGGAAAACGCGGAACGAGAGGGATTCGTATGTATATATATATATATATATATATATGCAAGCAGAGGCCAAGTTGATAAGTGTGCCCCCCCCCCCCCGCGCGTCGGTGATGTCCTCTCCTCTCCTTAACTCGCGTTTTTCCCCGTTCACCCATACGCCCACGCTGCCTATTGATTTTCCACGCTTCTCATTTCGCCGGATATGGTCTCACGGTACTATTGCGCACGTAGAATTGCACACAAACACGCAAACGCACACACACAGAGAGAGAGGCAGACCCAGAAAGAGAGAGGGTGTTCCCCGCGCGGGTTTTCCAGTCGCGAAAATAATCAAACTCATCCCGCGAATAAGAAATTTAACGCCCCGAGGCCTCTCGACTGTGTCGTGTGCGCGCGTGTCTCTGTGTGTGTGTGTGTGTGTGTGTCCTCTCTCTCTCTCTCTCTCCTCAAATGTGATAATCTCGGATAAACGGCTACTCGTTAAAATCGGTTATTAATAAACAAAAAAAAACAACAACAAAAAAACCAAAACGTCAAGAATTTCGCCCAAAAATCGAGCACAGCGAGAAAAAAAAAAAAAACAATTATAGTTAAACGGAGAAGAAGAGAAGAAAAACCGAGAAACGAAGAAAAAAAAAAAAAAGAAGCTAGGAAGAAATCGGAGCTAAAAACGTTGTGACAAGTACAAATTTCATATGCACATGTTGTATCGTGTGTGTGTGTGTCTCGTTATAGAAATTTTTTCATCCCGATTTTGGTTGTATCGCGGAGGACGTGGAGGGCTTTTACGTGAATATACCGAGAGCGGTACGAATATTCGTTCGAAGATAATATATGAGGAGTCACAGCGAGATTATCGACTGAATTGAAATAGAAAGAAAAAAAGAAAAAAAGAAAAACGAGGAAGAGCGAAAGAAAAATTTTTCAAGCCGGCGCCGTGTGAATTATTCGAAAGATCCTCAGCGCGAGGGAAAATTCTTACTCCGGCTTGAAGATTGGACAATCCGAGCGATCTGACGACGCGTGTAATTCCTCCGAGTGTTGTTCGTCACCGGTGACATTAGGTGGGAGGTTTTCAGGCGGACATATATATATATATATATATATAAAAATCTATATATACATATATATATATATATGTGTATAGATTCATCGATAAAGTGCAAACGTAGGTGAACCTCAAAGGGCTCTTTTCATACCACCGTCGCTACCAACGTTCTCGGTGAATCCTCAACGAGAATCCCACGCGTTTATGGTTGCTCGAGAGTCCGTAACCTTTTACCTGGCGTAAAAAAAAAAAAAAAAAAAAAAAACAAAACAAAAAAACCTTTAGCCACGTCCCTCTCTCGAGCGCGAGGGGGATAAAGAGAGAAGAGACGTCAATTCAAGCTCGAGAGGATACTCGCTGCAGCCGGAAGAGTCGCGTTAATACCGTGCACTGTGCGAGAGAGTCAGTTGACGAAGTAACGCTCATCGGTAACGAATATACACCAATTGTTTCATCTCGTGAAATAGAAAAATAACGGTTTGACCTCAACGACGACAAAAAACCGAAAAAAAAAAAAAATACACACGAGATAAAAAATCTTTCCCAACGACAAGCTCATCTCGTGTTCTCGAGGCGATTCTTTCTTTTTTTTTCTCTCTTCGTTTTCGTTCGTTTTCGTCCTGAGACGAAACCGGAAGTGAGGAAAATCTAATCGAAGAAAAGAAAGAAAAAGGAAAACTGCAAGTATATCCTCAACGAGCATCGCACACTGGACTCTTCGTGAGAATCACAAGTGTTTTTTTATTTTTTCCTATTTTGGGGAAAAATCCTCTGGAAAGCGGAGAAAATTTTCCGAGTGTTAAGAGGGGAAAAAAAAAAAAAAAATAATAAAAGGTGAGAAAGAAGAAAAAGGGGAAAAACGGTAACGTCAGTGAAAAACGGGACCCCGTTGAGCGGGGGCTTCAAGGATTTAATTACGGCAGATGTCAGGATGCCGGAACAGAGCAACGACTATCGCGTCGTCGTTTTCGGTGCCGGTGGCGTTGGCAAAAGTTCCCTCGTATTGCGCTTCGTGAAAGGAACTTTTCGCGAATCTTACATACCTACCATCGAGGACACGTACAGACAGGTAAAAAGAGGAGAAATAAAACGAAGAAAAAAAAAATATATATTTTATCCTTTCCTCATTCTTTTTTTTTTTTTGACATTCCTCACTTTTCCATTCTCGCCATAAACTTTTTTCCCGCGCATCAAAAAAAGGATGAAAAAAAAAAAAATCGTAATATCGAAGTGTGCGCGTCAAATTAATTTGTCGATGCTGCCGTGTAATTTTTTTTTTCATCGAAATTTTCGAATTCTCGAAAAATAAGGAAATTGTTTATTTTATTTTTATTTTTTTCCCCCCCGAATGTAATGTAATTTGAGAGTAATTTTTGTCGATCATTGTGAATAATTTAATTCAAATTCAATAATAAATTATTATAGAGCTCGAGATACTTGAGGACGAGTTAGGGGAAAAATGTTGAAAATTTCATGATTTTCGTGGTTTTTCTTTTTTTTTTGTTTTGTTTTTTTTTTGTTGATGCAAATACATCATTGAAGTTCGGAGTACACGGAACGTATTTCGACAAGTGAATAAATATATGCTCCAAAAAAAATCTTAATTTTCAAAACTAAAAAAAAATAATAAATACCAACTAAAAAATATTTTTCCTTATTTTTTCAACGAATTATTAATTCACAAATTTTTCGTCCCAATCCCTAAATTGCATACTCGAAATATGACCCAATGGATCAATCGGACACGTGCCAGTCCAATGGGCCAGAATACTCCAATTTTTTTTTTTTTTCCAATAATATTTTTCACACTTTTCTCTTATTACTTGCATGTGAGTCAATTAAACCTGGTATACCTGGCAAAAGAAATAATCCTTTTAATCGCGTAAATATTGTTTGCTCTATGTTTTTGAAATTTTTACGTAGTTTTATTTCATGTTTTTACTATTAGAGACGATTTTTTTTTCTTTTTTTTTTTCTACCAAATGGCGCGAATGTACAGCTCGTTCAATTGGAGACGTGAAGTACACGTTGTCGTACGGTGTGCGGCCTAACGTCCGTTCTAATCACTTTGAAATAAAAAAAAAATCTGGGATTGAACTTAATCCGGTTTAAAAATATCAAAAACTGACGAAATGGTATACGCTTTTGAAAATAAGTTCGAATTTTTCACCAAAAATTTCCATCATTTGAAATTAAAGAAAAAAAA
This sequence comes from Rhorus exstirpatorius, assembly GCA_963564615.1. NCBI lineage: Eukaryota > Metazoa > Arthropoda > Insecta > Hymenoptera > Ichneumonidae > Rhorus > Rhorus exstirpatorius. The sequence continues at coordinate 20,499,960 of OY751317.1, forward strand.
AAAAACAATTTTTTAACAAAATTTTGAAGATTACTTTTGTTCAATCCCTGGGAAAAAAATTTTTGAGAAAATGTGTACAAAAATTTCATTAAGATCGGTCATTTAGTTTTTGAGTTATCCTTGCACACCAATCTTGAAACGTAATTCACGATGTCTTTAATTTTAAACGAGCCGTACATCTTTCGTTTTGTAGGGGAAAAAAAAATCATCCTAAATAGTAAAAACATGAAATAAAATTATGTCAAAATTAAAAAAAAATTTAGAGCAATTTTTTCGTTGCGAAAAAAATTCCCGAAAATCGGCTACTTTTAGACGTCCTCTGCATGTATATTGCCCCTCCACGTTAATGGGTACTGTATCGGCCGGTTCGTCTAGCCGTTTTGCATACGAAACTATGAATGAGATATTACGATGATAGTGTATGCGTGGTACATATGTTCCCACGTATGATCGATCCTCGTAGCGGAAAATATGTGTATGTGTCCGCGTAGTTGACGCAAGGCCGTATAAGTCCGTGTGTCATCGTACCACGAGAATAGCCGATATAGAAAGAGAACGTTGCAGTTCTTTACTCGTTGGCCACTGACCCGAGAGAGAAACTATCATTACTACTGTCAGTATTATTATTAAAAAAAAATTATATATATATATATATATATATATATATATATATATATATATATATATATATATATATACATACATATATATATATATGAATGGGACATACTTTTTTTTATGACACTGTGGTGTACATGCACATTGTTATTGTTTCATTCATACGTTCAGTTTCATAGTCATTTATAAGATTGAATCTCGAATGAAAATTCCAATTCGCGTGGTCAGGCTTCGCTTCATTTGGCTCTATTGTTTTGCCTCATGCATTTCACTGTCTCGTCTGTTTCATTGAATCCTTTTGTTGCATACACACACACACACACACAAAAGACTTATTGTTTTAAACTTTCGAGCCTCGTTATTTGCCAACTTCTCGTCATGGTCAATTAATTATTTAATCGCATTGTTTATTCATTATTTTTATCCTAGGGTTTGATTTATTTGTAATCAATTATTAATTATTTTCTTCGTCAAGATGAAATTTTGAATCGATTTTCGTAGTGATTTTTACTTCGGGATGCAATTGTTTATTAAAAAAAAAAAAATAGATCTCAATGACTTGGGGGCTGGTTCTATTTTTTTTTCTGGTGTTTTTCGTGCTGTGCCGTAACCAGAGCAATAGACGTGAGTATATAGAATTGCCGGTCCACGCTGGGATGCATAACAATTTTTTTTTTTTTTACATCTGGTCCAAGATTTTTCGTCAAATGGTCGTTGAGCTTTAACTATTTTGAAAAATCTGAAAAAAATTTCTCAAAACTCTTCTGTTGAGTGGCAAATTTTTTAAAATACACTCCGGAGTGGGCTGGCTGCTCCTCGGTTCAATTCTTTTTCCAGTACATTTTTCGAGACAAAAAAATAAAAAATAAAAAAAGGAACAAAAATTTGTCATCCGAGACAGGATTTTTGGCATCTTTTTTTTTGGAAATGGGTCCAAAGTTTTGGGTGATTCAAATTTTTAATTTTGTTTCAAAACTTCATTATAAAATAGCAGCTGGATGGGAAAAATAAAAAAAAAAAAAACTGCTCGTCTTCTGGTATTGGAAAAAAAGTAAACATTTTTTTTTGAAGTTCTCGCAAGGGTTTTTTTTAATCATCGAAGTGAGGAACCATTCAATCGCTACATTCTTTTTTTTTGGCTATTCTCGTTTGCATTGTATTTTTTTTTATCGAATCTCATTGTTAGTTTCGTAGCATCGAAATGCTACAATTTTTTTTTTCTTTTCTGATACATGATTCGTGAAGTACCGAAGAATTATTGTAACATAACTGCTGGGAGACTGGTTGGACCCGTGGCTGTGTGCGCGATGCGAATGTCCGAGAGCTGCATATTGTTCTTTCGAGATTGTTTTGCAATAAATCTCAATGGAACGAATTTTTGTAAACGTTAATTTCCAATTAGTTGTTATAAAAAAAATTTTAAATTGAAAAAAAGAAAAAAACAAAAAACAAAAATTGTCGAGCAGCTATCGGACGAGCCTGAAATTTCAGGTTATAAGCTGCAACAAAAATATATGCACTCTTCAAATTACGGACACAACGGGGTCCCATCAGTTTCCCGCAATGCAGAGACTCTCTATAAGCAAGGGTCACGCCTTCATCCTGGTTTACTCGGTGTGCTCGCGGCAGAGCCTCGAGGAGCTTCGACCAATATGGGCAGTTATACGGGAATTGAAGGGACAGGACATATCGCAAATTCCTATTATGCTGGTAAGATTTTTTCGAACAAAAATTCGTCGATGTTTGGTTTTTTTTTTCCCCTCTTCTCTTTACACGACGAACCGAAACAACCTGCCGGAATGATTTTTCGAGATAGTACATTGGTAGAAAAATTTTAATATAATCTCATTTTTTTAAAAAAACTATTTGTTGCTTTTTTTGGGAAAAAAATGTCTTTTGGCTTTAATTATACATAAGTATGTGTTAATTATACATAAGTATAGCGACACCGGCAGTCTCAGAGATTAATAATTAAGAAAAGTAAATCGGCTATGGGCATTCAGGGATGGAGAATATGCATTATTTTTTTTTTTTTTAATTTACTTTTGCGGATAGTTTTTTGGGAAAATTACGATCTCCCAATAATATTGATAGTAACAGTGACTCGAGCTATTTGCCGATGGACCATCTCAAATTTCAAAGCTCCCGTAGCATGGTATCAACACATACTCAAATACTATATGAACATTTATATGTATATACGCGAGTTGGTGGAAATATGGACCACCATTTTTGTATCGGTATATTATTGCTCCAGAAAAAAAAAAAACAAAAAATCTACCACACGTAGATGAATCAATGGTCCATTTCAATCGGAGTAATATGCTGGTCGGAGCTCAGTTTTTCACAAATATTGCACAACTTACGTGCTTGTGCTTGTGAAAATATATGGTCAATTTTAGAAATCGGCAGCAGTGTAAATTTATGGGCAGTACTTTTTTTTTTTAAATCAAAGACAATCGCGGCAAAAAGTACTCCGAAAAAGTACTCTTCATTTTTTTTTAAGGCTCTGATAATCAAATTGACCGAACATTTTTTTTTATTCGACAAAGTATAGCGGGTGTAAATTTGGACCACCATAAAAAATCACTTAAACTGATTAATCTAATCCAATTTATGTCAAATAAATTCTAATTTCCCTTAATTTCTTAAATAAAAAAACGTTCATTGGTTGGACACCCCCACGGAAAAAAATATTCACAATATATATTAAAATATACAATATATATATATATATCAATAGTTTGGGCTTCACTATCAGGGATCTTTTTGTAAGTTACACAGCTTGGTGTCTGTGTTGAAAAACGCGTGCCATAATTTTTTAAGATTTTTTCCTCTATTTTTTTAGCTACCATTGAGTACCGAATTTTTTTATTTGAAATTTTTTTGTTTTTTTTTTTCATCTAATTTTGGCGGCTTGAATTTGAAAAAAAACCAATTCTGTATTTTTTTGTAAAAAAATCTCAACTTTCCGAAAATAAATATAGACCAATTAATATACGTGTAGAAGACTCGCAAAATCAAAATTATAATCTGAAAAGTCGTTTTTTCGTCATTGCCCAAAGTTCAAAAAAATTTCCATTTTTTTTTCAGAAAGCTGAGAAAATTTTACATATGTAAAATATGTCATTTTTCAGTTGGGATCTCTAAAAACACTCCTGGGATTAATAAAAATGTAAATAAAAACATTATAAGTCTAATTTATTCTAACAATTTTGATACCAAATGTAACTTTTGAGTTTTTGGAAAATATTGAGTACCTGAAGACTCAAAGACTGCAATTGAACAAAGATCTTTGTGTTCAAAGACTGTCAAACGAGCTGTCAAAGGTACTCAATGATTGCATTCGATTTCGCCTGTACGAAATAATTTAAGAACAGTTATTTTCAAACCTGTGTTGAACTCACAATCAGAAACGTTTTCTCTAGCACATGTATTTCGGCTGGAATGATTGTATCTTGTCGTAATGGTAAAATAATAAAAACAATAACCCAGTATTTACGCCAGTACACAAAAATTGTCTATTATTCGTTTAAACAGCCACTCCAAAAAATAAAAAAAGAATAAAATTGTTAGAATAAATGAGATTTATAAATAATGTTTTTTTACATTTTTATTAACCCCAGGAGTGTTTTCAGAGATCCCAACTTAAAAATGACATGAATTATGTAAAATTTTTTCAGCTTATTGAAAAAAATATGGAATTTTTTTTTGAACTTTGGGCAACTACGAAAAAACGACTTTTCAGATTATATTCTTGATTTTGAGAGTCTTCCACACGTATAGTAGTTGAGATTTTTCTACAAAAAAATAGAGAATTGGTTTATTTTCAAATTTAAGCCGCCAAAATTAAATTAAAAAAATAAAAAAATAGTTTCAAATGAAAAAATTCGATATCCAATGGTAGTTAAAAAAAATGGAAGAAAAAATCTGAAAAAATTATGGCACGTGTTTTTCAAAACAGACACCAAGCTGTGTAACTTACAAAAAGATCCCCGATAGTGAAGCCCAAATTTGGTCGATAATTGATGTTTTTACTCATATTATGGATTTTCTATATGTTATTCAAACAAAATTTTGATAAATTTTGGTCACATATAATATTTGAATAATATGTGAAAAAAATAATTTTCTTAATACCAGATATATTTTTTTTTTCCACATGTGGTTAATACGATCTCGAAAACTTTTTCAATCGATCACATCGAATCATTCGATATTGTATCCGCAATGATCAGTAGCTGCGAGTATCATAGCGGAAATGAGAATACTTTTGCGTAAACTAGAGAGTACATAGGCTGATGAATACACCTACAAGATCTCATGTATACGAAGAGTCAAGTAGTGGTCCAAATTGGCACCAACTCCGATATTATATATCTGTATACATACAATGTCACGAATATAGCATGAAGAGTTTCGTTGAAAGAGGATCTCGTGAAAAATCAAGTGTTTTGTGATTATAAAATAAAATATGCAATGAAGTATCTCGTAAGAGACGTGTGTAACGATAGGGATGAAGTCTCTCTGTGTGGGAAATTTTTTTTTTTTTGTCACGATTAGCAAACGGAGAGTTCGCTAAGCGAATCTCCAGTGGGTCCTCAAAATTGAATTGCGAAGTGTCAAAGTCGACGAAAAAAAAAAAAATGACAATGTTTCAAGTGGTTGCCCCGAGACAAAGGGCATTCGAGGTCTCGTATGTCATACTATATGCTTCACGTACAAATACTTCACTATACAAATCATTGCATAATATTATACATCGGTACTATAGTACAGTGAACAAGGGGCACGTAGACGGTACTCAGGCACGTAACGTTGTAATAGTAGTACTGAATATATATATATATATACATGGGTCATTCCACCAGTTATATGCACAAGTTGTACCGGTGGGTCAGAATTTAAAAAAAACTAATTACGCCATTCGGAAGTCCCTATCGAAAATACCATCCATAATTTTTTTCAATTTTTTTCGTCCAGTAGTTTCTCAAAATTTTCGAATTTTTCGAAAACATCGATTTTCAAATTTAAAATAGCCATTCTCAGTCGAGAAATAGAAAAAAATTCGTTAGGATTTTTTTCGTAGAAAAGTATGAGCTTTTTGAAAAAAATTTAGCGACTTTCCCGAAGTCATAAAGACTACAAAAAGTTAATTTAAAGTTTTAAAATCGGTTTTTCTTTCCTAGCCAACAAATTTAGATTCATGAAACTATTTTTTTTTTTTTTTTAAATAAGTTTGTGGTTATGTGTTCCGGCATTGGAAAATTCAAATCCGTCTATCTGGAGAACTACTTGAGCAATCAAGCTGAAACTTGGTACACAGGTAGACCATGTACTCACCTTTGTTTACTCTAATTTTTGGTCAAATCGCTTTAAAATTTCTCAATTTCAAGGGATTTCGAATTTTTTGAAAAATATAACTGTGGGCACTTTGACTTTCGTAATTTTCCAGCTATCGAGCTAATTTTTTTTACACAAATTTACTTAGTCTCAAGCATGTTCGTTATTGAATTTGACAAGAATCGATGAATGGGGTTTGGATTTCAAAAAAATGTTGAATTTTTGAAAAAAAAAAAATCTCCAATAGTTCTAACTTTCGTAAATTTTTGTCTATCGAGCCAAAATTTTATACATGGATAGGTGTATGGGACAAAGATAAATGCCACTGAGATTGACAAAAGTCGCTGAAGAGGTTCAAACTTTTTTTTTGCAATTACGAACTTGAAAAAAAAAATCTTTAATAGCTCTAATATTCGCAAACTTTTGGGGCTACCGAGCTGAAATTTTTTCTTTTCACAACAATAGACTAGGATTCAAATCGCAGTTGGTATTGTGAATGTGGCCAGAATTGATTGACGGATCTCGGGTCGTAGAAAATTTTGAAATTTTCAAAAAAATCGCTGCTTTCGGTTTAAATGTCATAGAAAATTTTTGTCTTCATTATTCGTGTCGTGATTGAAATCGAATTAAGAAAAAAAAAGTGTGCAAATTAGAAATTCGCACTAAGCTTCCTCGATGAGGAAGCCAAATTTGAAAAACTCACTTGCTCATAGAAGGATCTTCACGAGTGATACAGAACAATGAGGAAAAAACCTGAAAATTTCTAATTTTAACGTTTTTTTTATGATCACGAAAAAAAAAAAAAACACGAAAATACTTGATTAATAATCAATCATTAAAAATTAAAAATTAAATGTTAATTACAAATATTTTATTTTGAATATCTATATTGATTTTTTTATAAACATCAATCAATTTATTTGATCCTTATCTTCTTCTATCTCTGTCATTTATAATTACCCACAAAGACGAAGAATAAAGAGAGAGAGAGAGAGAGAAAAGTATCTTCATAAGCGAGATAAAAAAATGAGGAAGCAATGTGCAAATTTTTAATTTCGACGCTTTATATATAATATTGTGCAAGTACATAGTGAAATATAATGGGGTTGAAAAAAATCGAAAAAAAAAAAAAAAAAAACAAAATTGTTCTTGACAGGTGGGCAACAAGTGCGACGAGAGTCCCTCGGTACGTGAGGTCACGCTGAGCGAGGGTGCCGCCGAGGCGGCTAATTGGGGCTGCGGTTTTCTCGAGACATCGGCCAAGACGAATCACAACGTAAACGCGCTTTTTCGCGATCTTCTGACGCTCGAGAAAAATCGTTCGGTATCGTTGCAACCGGTGCAGAGCAATAACGCGATAAGCCTTAAGGAAAAATGTGCCGTTATGTAAAAAAACAAAAACGAGAGAAAAAATTATGTATTTATCGATTATTACGATTATTATTCCGATTAAAAAATTTATTATTATAAATATATACATATATATATATGTATATTAAATTCGATAGGGACGATCGGTTGCGCGAAAGAAAAGCCGGAGTAATTTTTGGCTCATATACGGCTCTCGCGTTCGTTTTATCTTTTTTTTTCTCTCCCAATGGAATTTTTTTTTTTTTTTCGTACTTTCATTGGGTATATATAAAATCTCAAATTGATTTATAATATCTCATGATGTGGTCAGGCAGATGACGATCATCTGCACAGTTAATTAATATCTAATAGAGAAGATAATTAAAATAATAATAATAATAATAATAATAACAATAATAATAATAATGATAACAATAATAGTGAAAAAAACATTTGCAGATAAGACGATTAACGACGTAGGTCGCTCGAAATTTATCGTATATTCGATTCATACAACACTGTCGTATCGTTTTGTCGTTTTATTTTTATTAAAAAAAATGTTTTTTTTTTTTTTCTAAATTCTTCATGCTGCAATTTTATGCACGAGGAGCTAGAAGATTTGATGCGAAAAGTATCGGGAACTCAAGAACGTGGGCGCTGCTGTCGCAATATATGGCGCCCCCTCACGGTGATAAAGTGTACTCGTTTGTTGGGCCATAAAGTAAAAACGCTTTACGACGAATAATCTTTTATAGCGGGAGAAAAAATAAAATCCGTTAGTATGTCTCGACCGTTCTAATTGGATCGTCCGGAATGAAAACGAAAAAGACGATTTTAAAAAATTGCATAACCTCAAATAAAAAAAAAATTGTTGCCTCGACCATAAATTGTAGTCCTACCATAGTTACTCGCTTACAGTCCAAACGTTATTTCACTCGGTATACACGAGTAAATGGTACACGCGATGGAATTATGTTTATCTGGCAGAATAATACGCCTCAAATGTCCATTTCACTACATGCAAGTGCGGATACAATGAAGCGTGAATACAGAGAGTTCACGTCAAGGTGCGAATATTTGCCACCAGATTTCGTATCACAATTGTCGAGTTTCAAATACTCAATAATACATCATATATGGATTTATTAGTGGTAGGTTGTTTGTTGGAGATTGACAGGCAGCGCCCTCGGTGTCATTCGTTTGTACGACGTTTTACTGGGTAAAATAGAATCATGGCTCGCGGGTATAACTTTTGAAAAATAATTTTTACAAACTTTTATACATCGATCGACAAGCATAATGAGACTTCTTTCCTGGATCAATTTGACCTTTGGCATACAAAATATGAATGTCCCAGAGAATTATTGGCAAAGTCATAGGAGTACGAGAGATGGTAACTTTTTGTTACTTTGAAAAAAAAAGAACATTCTTCGTTTATCTTTTTTTTCATGCAAAGCACTGGAAAAATCATTTATATGTTCGAGTATGTATAGAGTTGTCGTATGCCGTCACAAATAATCCTGAGGTCACACTTTTATCGAATAATTAACAACGAAAAAAAAAAAAAAAAAAAAATTAAAGAAAAATATAAACGATGAAAATTTTTTAATTCAAACGAATCAGAGATATCCATCTCTGTGCGGGAGCTCTGCCAATTTTCGAATACCTTCGATTTTTGTAAAGATTTTTCAAAAAACTACATTCATCGCCTGTTGTTTCAAATTTTATTCTTAAAAAAAAAAACCACAAAATGCTACATCAGAAATTGGCAGAAATCAATTGACCTATTTGACAATAAATCGATGTAATTCGATGCTGAAAATCATTCATTTTACCGTCGATTGATCCACAAAAGTTTGCAAAAAACAAAAACGATTTTTGAAATTCAATACTCATTTGACTATAGTTACGTAGTGGATATGTGGAAATTATAAAAATGCGACGCCTGGTGGACGAATCGAGAAACGGCGAAAAATGCAGTGCGTGAAAGAAAGATTGATAAAAACGTTCTCAATCGAGCAGCAATTTTTTTTTTTACCCTTGACAGACTTATACGAACCGCATCATTTCTTCAATCTCCAGAATGTTTATTTCTTTTTTTTTTTCATACAAAAAAAATCACAAACACAACGCGATAAGCAAAAACGAAATATTTTACATCTGTATAGTGATCAGTTTTGAGCTTGAATAATAAGTAATCGCGAATGGAGGGGAGACCGTCGATGATGTGGTCGAGATAATGGTGTGCTCTAAAGAGAGAGAGCGGGCCTGTGTTGATGTTTCGCGTCCATTATCGCTCGGACACAAAAAAAGAAAACACACGTCAAGATGAGAATCATTCCCCCCGATATTCTTTGTTTACATTATTCAGCCGAGTCTTCGCAGCGATTCCGTCGCAGATCGCGAGAGTCGCGTAAAAAAAATTTAGAATCAATTTCAACGAAAGACGAGAGAAACAAATACGTTTTAAATGTTTTCATTCCGGGGAGTGCGGTTTATACTCGCGGTGGATTACGCGAACACACACGCGACAGGCGCGAGAAGAGCGCACAAAAAGTGGGGGAAAAAAAAAAAAAAACAAATCGACGGAAAAACAACAAAAAAAAACACAAAAAAGAAAATACATAAGTAAGAATTGTTACGAGATTGGTTTTTGTTAAATAGTTGTAAGATTTTTGTAATGACGCTAACTAGAATTTATTATTGTCACGTGAAAGAGATATTGATGATGAGAATGGAAAGATAAAGAGAAAAAGCGTTGAAAGAGAAATGAGTATTTTGGGGGAAAAAAAAAAAACAGAAAAAGAAAGGAACATGAGGCAAGCAGAACATTATATACGACGAAAGATCGAGGAGACACGGGCGAATGTTTCGAAAAAAAAAATGAGAGCAGAAAAGAGGGGGGAAAAAAATGAAATACCACAATATAGTGATTTATCTCGTAAGATTTTTGGCCGTGATTTATAACACGTAGAAAACGGTATACGTAGCGTTTAGAGCGTTTTCGAAAAAGACACACAATACACAAACACACACTTTACATTAAAAAAATTTTTTTAAATAT
>OY751317.1:20515334-20672080 GCA_963564615.1 Rhorus exstirpatorius
ACGCCTAAAGACGAAATTTACACACGACACGATTGTGCAATGTTAAGGTGGCACATACGCGTCTCTAAGGCCTTTACTTTACAGGTTTATTACAACAATAGTGATGGGATTAGGATTGAAATGATATTTTCAGTTGAAAGCTTGGATCCATTGCCTACAAAATTCCTCATTGATTTTTTTCAAATAAACATTAGTTTAGCTGTAACAGGGAAGTTCGTAAAAGTCACTGCGAAAAGCTTGAGCGCCATCAGGGTATCACCAGAACCGTTGGACCGATCTGGATCAAATTTTGCGAAAAAATTGCTCGAGTATAGTCCACTTTGAAATGACAAACCGGAAATTTCATCCATAGATTGAATTTTTAAGATACCAATAAAAATCAAAATATCAAGAAACAAATGTTTAATCCTCTGCCAGTTGGTCAATTCTCAGTGAAATTCAAAACTAGTTGGTCCTTTTTATGAACCACATTCCCTCAACACGCGATCAAAATTTCAGCTCAATCGGATAAGTCTGTCTTGAGAAATTCTGGGCGCAAGCTTTTCGCAGTGACTCAATATAACTTGCCCTATTACAGCTGTACCGCGTTTGTTTTAAAAACGTCAATGAGACATTTTGCAGGCAATGGTCCAAGCTTTCTCCTGAAAGTATCATTTCTATTTCAACCCCACCACTATCGTTGTACCTCTAAAATAAAGACCTCGTAGACGTATTATGTACCCCCTTAATTATAATCCTGTAACGAGAGAATTCCTCTCGCTCGTCCAAGCTCCGTTCGAAAAAAAAAAAGGGCGGATATTGAAAGTTTCCCTTTCAATGGCCTTTTACTTCGCGTAAAAAAAGAAAACCGTGAGCGAGGGGTCGACAATTACAAACTTGGGATTCGTACGAAGGACGATGATAACAAAAAAAAAATCCACCATCTCTCGTCAATAGCCCTTTAACGATCGATTTATAAAAATTACGAAACATTACGAATAAACAAAAAACATATTGTACAATCTCTTTGTCCATACACACACACACAGACTTCGTTTACGAGAAATCAAAGATCCAAAAATAAAAAAGAAAAGTAAATGAATAAATAAAAATGAAAGGTCAATAAGAACGACGATCGAAAAAGGGACTTTGACTCTCGCAGCGTTTCCGATCCGTTACAATTTTTCGTGATAATAATAAAAACAAAAAAATAATAATATAAATTTGTGGCGTTAAGTTTCTTGTGATCGGTCCTCGTTATTACACTGCTATATTATATTGATATAATATATTTATTATAATATATGTATCCATTTTTGCCTCTCTCGCAACGAGTGCGTGTACAGTTTGTGATGAAAAAAAAAAAAAAAAAAAAAAAAACAGAAAAAGAAACGAAAAAAAAAGATAAAGACTCACGAGAACTCGATCTGTGGATGTGTATATGCTGTCCTGGGGTACGAGGGGCCAAGATTCGTGAATCTGGGCTTCGAGCTTTGGTGTGTGATATTTTTTATTTTTTATTTTCATTCTTTTTTTAAACTCCGAATCGTAAAAAAAAAAATTAACTCACAGAAAGCCACGAGAATCTAATCGAGAGCTCTCTCTCTCTCTCTCTCTCTTTAACTCTTCTATTCAATAACTAAAAATGACGAAGCAAAAATGTATAAATAAAAATGTGAGAAATAAAAACGAAGCAAAAAGACGAGACAAACGAGGGAGAAGAAAAAAGCACATATCAAAGGGAGTCAAGTTCCGGTGGAATTTGAAGAAAAAAAAAAAGGATAACGAAAAGAAAGAAGAAAAATGTACTTGTAAAGTTATCTATAACGAATTATACGATCTTGATTCTCTTGCCAGTATCGACGAGTCGTTTTTTTTTAATCCTCAATCGTTTGACCTTCTTCCTTATTCCTGTTTTTTTTTTAGACGGTTTTAAATTATATATTGTGACGGTTATTAAATTTTACCTTTTTTTTTTAATTCGAAAATTTCAGCGGGTTATTCTTTCCCCTGGGCTTCTAATTAGCATATATCTGTATGATATCCATTAGTGAATGGAATTTACATATTTACAGCCCAAAATAATGAAAATATAAAATAATCGAAAAATTTTGGGTCGAAAATTAAAAGGAATCCTATTGGTTAGCCAGAGTCAGAGATTGCATTTTTTTACCCTTCTAATTAGCATAGAACTGTATGATATCCATCAGTAAACAAAATCCATGTATTTACAGCCCAAAATAATGGAAATAAAAAAATAGAAATCCAAAAATATGGTCCTAGAAATGAAGAGAATCCTACTGGATATCCACAGTGGAAGATTACAATTTTTTTTTAGCAAAAATCCTTTTCTCTGACTTATAATTAGCGCAGAACTGTATGATATCCATCAGTAAATAGAATTTACATATTTATAGCCTAAAATAATGAAAATATAAAATAATCGAAAAATGTTGGGTAAAAAATTAAAGGGAATCCCATTGGTTAGCCAAAGTCAGAGATTGCAATTTTTTTTACCCTTCTAATTAGCATAGAACTGTATGATATCCATCAGTAAACAAAATCCATGTATTTACAGCCCAAAATAATGGAAATAAAAAAATAGAAATCAAAAAATATGGTCCTAGAAATGAAGAGAATCCTACTGGATATCCACAGTGGAAGATTACAATTTTTTTTTAGCAAAAATCCTTTTCTCTGACTTATAATTAGCGCAGAACTGTATGATATCCATCAGTAAATAGAATTTACATATTTATAGCCCAAAATAATGAAAATATAAAATAATCGAAAAATTTTGGGTAAAAAATTAAAGGGAATCCCATTGGTTAGCCAAAGTCAGAGATTGCAATTTTTTTTATCCTTCTAATTAGCATAGAACTGTATGATATCCATCGGTAAACAAAATCCACGTTTTTACAGCGCAAAATAATGGAAATAAAAAAATAAAAATCCAAAAATATGGTCCTAGAAATGAAGAGAATCCTACTGAGTATTCACAGTGGAAGGTTACAATTTTTTTTAGCAAAAATCCTTTTCTCTGACTTATAATTAGCGCAGAACTGTGTGATATCCATCAGTAAATAGAATTTACATATTTACAGCCTAATATGTTGGGTAAAAAACTAAAGGGAATCTCATTGGTCAGGCAGACTGACAGATCAACATTTTTTTATTGGAATTTTGAGAATATATTAGCCCAAAAAAAAATGAAAAGAAAAAATAAAGTCATAAAATTTTGGGATTCAACCCTTTGAACTTGCTTTCCTACAAAAATTCGTAAACTTTAATTTTGTTTCCCCATCCCATTAAAATATCGTCTATCTCATTCAATTCGATTCACGAGCTACAAATGCTCTGGGCCTGATGAAAATAAAAGTTGATGGCTGATTCCAAAACCCCCTAGAATTATTACTTTACTTCGCATATGGGTGCCTTTTTCATCCTTAATTATATCAGAGACATTTTCATTTCTGTAACGTCGGAGCAGATATTTTGGTTTGTGGTTGCCTAAGGATGGTTTCAACCCTTAAACCTACTTTTCCAAGGACAAAACGAAAAAAAAAAAAAACAAAAATACCAAATCAACTTTTCTCATGGTCCTCATGATCGTATTACATTGTTATTTTTCATGGATAAAAGAGTCAAAGAGCTGGATAAAGCTAGGCGACACGCTCGAGGATATTTGTCAAGCTCAATTCGTGCGTTTAATCCGTAAATCTGTTGATCTCGAAACGATCTCGTGAAAAAATCGTCGCAAGGATGGTTGTACACGATATGGTCGAAGTGATGAAGAGAAATAAAATAAAATAAAACGAAAAATCACGATAATGGTAGATGGTTGGGCTTCGTATATCGAGAACAAACACGATGGGAGCCAATCGGTGAAGAAAAGGGTGGTTCTCGGTCGAATGTTTGTCTTTCTTGGTTCTGTACCCCGAAGGGATGCTGGCTTCTGTTCCCAACACGCTGTACAAGACTCGGACGTTTTTTTTTTTTTTTTCTTCTCAAGAGCCCCCCGCGCTTTGTACCGCACATACATATATCCGGCATTTCTCGAGCAGCCAATCCTCGAATACCGCGAGTTTCATAGGAAGAGACAGAAGAGATAGGACAGCCGATAGATGAAATCTCGATGCGCAAACGTATAAGGGGTTTGTTACGAAAAAAAAAAACTTCCTCATCTCTTCAGTCGACGATTAAACCGCGTCATTCGACCATTCTTATATCGCAAAAGTTTGTCAGAGCGAATGTGGTTCATTTTCCGAAAATCATCTTTTCAATCGCACATTCGAATCGAAATTTGAATTTACAAGAATGAAGAAAAAGTTCGCGCACTTTGTTTTACAATTTCTCCTATCTCGATTTAACTGAACTCGTGAGATTTCGAGGCATATGAGAGTGAGAGAGAAATCGCAAGGAAGAAGGAAAACAATTTGATGGTAAAAAAAAAAAAAAATTGGACAAAATGTTGCGTGGAAAGTCGAAGAAATTGGAGCAGGACGATCATACGAGCGAGTGCAAGCAGAGAAGACCAAAGTGCGCTCGTTGCCGAAATCACGGACTTATCTCGTGGCTAAGAGGACACAAGAGAGAGTGCCGATACAGGGAATGCATGTGCCCTAAGTGTTCTTTGATTGCCGAACGACAGCGCGTTATGGCAGCTCAGGTAAGTGAACATACTTGTCTTCGAGAGAGAGAGATTTTTTTTTATTATCTTCCTGCACGCGCAAAGAGAGACGATCAAGGAGACCAAGGAGTATCGGTGCACATTGGGCAACTTTTGGTTTCGAAATTTTTTTTTTTATACCTCATTGAGGATATTTTGAATTTGTATTCCTATCCAAAAGTGAGAGTCATTGTGAATTGTAGTAGATCTCGATGGGTTGAAGATTCAAAGAAAAAAGAAAAAAGAAAAAATAATTCAACGACACTGAATACACCGAGGATATTGAGTTTTGACAACAATAATGTTTAAAATTTATTAATGACGAATTGAAAGAAAAAAATTCCAACTAAATATTCAGAAAAATTGTTCTATTTCATAAATTTTTTTTAGCAGACACAATTTTTCCCATAAATTTGCCTCATTAGTTTGTATGTGTAAATAATAAATAAAAAAAAGAAATTCTCCGTTAAAAAAAATATAAATATATTGTTTTAATTTTTTCCATGCTGCAATGAGATTGTTCTACTTAGAACATTTTTTTTCTAATTTTTATTAAATAAGCCGTGTGATTGATAAATTAAATGAATGAAACATTTTTCGAGTTCTTCAAGAAGATTTATCTATGAAATCAGTCGGTGAGTGATCTTGAAATTTTGCACGGATAATCTGGAGATTCTGTGTGAAGAGATAGCCAAAATTCATGTAATTTTCTCTCCATTTTTCAACTTTCCTTGAAACATCCTTAACAAGTGACTTGTAAATTGCATGTGCTGTGTTAATTTTGATGTCACGTATCTCGACTTCTAATTTGCACGTTTTTTTCTGAATTCAATTTCGTGAAGTTTTTTTTTCTCTTAATTCGATTGTATAAGAAGATTCGTTATGATAGCTAAAAATTTACGAAAGTTTGAGCGAGTACAGATACTTTTTGAAAAATTCAAAATTTCGTAAAATCTGAACCCGTTCATGGATGATCGCCAAATTCAACACCAAATATCATTGTTCTCTAGTCAAAACCATCAAAAATCATTGTTCCCTAGCCTATTTGTGTAAGAAGAAGTGCAAATTTACGAAAGTTAGAGCCGGCCACAGACATTATTGGAAAATTCAAAATTTCATGAAATCTGAATCTCTTTATCGATTGTCACAAAATTTAATACCAAACATTCTTGTCTCCTAGTCTATTTGTATGGAAAGTTTCGACCCGAGATAGCTGCAAATTAACGAAAGTTAGAGCGACCACAGATTTTTTGTGAAAAATTCAAAATTTCATAAAATCCGAACCCGTTCATGGATGATCGCCAAATTCAACACCAAATATCATTGTCCTCTAGTCTATTTGTGTAAAAAGTTTCGAGCAGATAGCTAAAAATTTATGAAAGTTAGAGCGACCGAAAACTTTTTTTTGAAAAATTCAAAATTCCATAAAATCTGAATCCGTTCATGGGTGATCGCCAAATTTAATACTAAACATTATTGTCCTCTAGCCTATTTGGATAAAAAGTTTCGATCCGATAGCTAAAAATTTATAAAAGTTAGAGCGATCACGAAAATTTTTTGAAAAATTCAAAATTTCATAAAAACTGAACCCCTACATCGATTGTCGCCAAATTCAATACCAAACATCCTTGTCCCTCAGCCTATTTGCATAAGAAGTTTCGACCTGATAGTTGCAAATTTACAAAAGTTAGAGCATCCGCAGACTTTTTTTGGAAAAATTAAAAATTCCATAAAATCCAAAATTGTAAAGCAATTTTGACAAAAATCGAATCAAACAATGGGCTTTCGTTGCTCTACTTGTGTGCAAAAATTTGGGCCCAATCGCTCTAGGCATTCGCGAGATATATATTTGAAGAAAAAATTAGTAAAAATGTTCACGAGGCACTCACTCGACATTGAAAATCATTTTACATCAAGCTGGAATTATCTCTTTTTCTTCAATTTTTTGTACAACGATATTTTGACAATTTACAGAATGAAAATTGACGAAGCGAATATTTTTGAGAAAGGAAAAAAAAATTTTTAATTAATGCTATTTTTATATTTTATTTATTGAATTATTATTCGTGAAATGAAAAAAATAACTATATTTTCGAGACAGTCGAACTTCCACCAAGTACAGGGAAAAGTCATTGTGTCTCTTTTTGTATCTCCAAAATTAATTTTTTTTTATCGATTTCGTGTAATATTTATTTATTTATTCGATTAATATTTAAAACGTTCAGTCACCGATGAAATGAAATATTTACCCTTTCTTTGTGTACAAATGAATTTTTATTGTTATTAGATTAATGTAGAAATATTCATTTCCTCCTTGCAATGACAATGACGAGAACGTTGAGGATAACTTTGTCTCATCAATCGTGTTTCTCTCGTATAAAATCTACGCTCGAGAGTTGAAATCCATTAACGCTCCCGGTGTACCGTTTCATTTATGTTTGCCCGAGCATTATGACGACACTCGATCTTGTGTCCACATCGTGAGCTTTCAATCCACCTTCGACATTGGATATGCACTACATTCATAAAGTCGTTCTATCATGAGCCATATGCCATATATATCCTTAGAATTTCAAACACACGAGAAAATATCATTCCCGATGAGATAAAGTATGAAGAATCCTTTATTCTGAGACTCAAAGTGAAAAATCCACGTATATCGCCATAGAGTAGAATTAATTGGATAATTTTTACAAAAGTTGTAGTATAAATTTGCAGGGTGAAAGAAAATGGGATAAAGATAGATGAAAAAATATAATATATGAAGTGCGATTTCTTCTGAATATATCGTTGAAATTTTGCTTTACAATGGAGAAAGCTTCGTTTTTATTTTGAAAAAAAAATAATTTAAAAAAAATTGTATTTCCGGTTTTTTATGACAAAATAAAATGTGAGATGTAACTTCGAAATTCTGGTGTGTAAAAAGGTTGATGTAGATTTTTTCAAAAATCCTGAATAGACGAATAGAAAAAAAATCCGAAGTTTTGGTAAACCTAAAGGAAAGATATGCTTGAGTCGGAAATCGAAAAAATATTTTTTAAAAAAATTCTTTTCCCTAGTCCTATATAGATGCACTATAAAGTAAATCGCCACTGGGATCCAACCACAATAACGAATAGAAAAGAAATTCAAAATTATCGTCGAAATTTTTTTTTTTCCCGAAGACTCATTTTATTTATCGTAGATATTAATCTTCAATTATCACGTTTACCCCAATGTCCCCGGTACTTTTTTTTTTAACCCACGATATTCTTGCATCGGTTGTTTTTTCTTCGTCTTCTGGTGTCAAAAGACACACTGACTCGAGACCCCGGTGGTGGTCCAGCTTGTAACAGCAACGACCACAAAAAATGTATCTCCCATTGACACACAGAACAATGTTTCGGTGCTGAGAAAACAGTATATATGCACGTATCATGCATACGAACGAAAAAGAGTTTGTATGTTTGTGAAACACACGCGGATCATTGTGTAGATTATTGTTTTTTAAAAAAATATATAAATCGAGCAAGAGTGCACACAGGATGTAACCAAATTTCGAGGGGTTACATCCAGAATTTCGAAAAAAAATAAATGAGACTTATAAACTGTGCAATTATCCATATACTTGAAGATCGTTGCAAAAAGTCCAGACAAAAATTCTCAGGGAGTTAAAAAAATTCTCGTATCATGTCAAAAATAACGTATCTCACGTAAATTTGATTAATTTTTAATGAGATACGTGAAAATTTCCAGAATTTTTATTCATATTAAAATTCTGAGGGAGAAAAAAAAAATTAAATTAAAATTCTCATACTAAAATTCAATCTTTCCTTCATATTAAAATTCGCGAATTAAGGATTTTTTTTTACGAGATACATTGGTCAGTATGCACATGGAAAAGAAAATATGGGTGAAAATATATAATTTTTTTGATGCAGAAATATATTCCATAAAAATGAAATATTTTTTTAAAAATAAATTTCACATATGAAACATTCTCTGTCAACTCAGCCACCCATTTTCATCGAGGTATAAAAAAGATCTGAAAAAATTCCAGGTTTTTTTGGGTATGTACTTGGGTTACTTTTTTGTGGATTTTTTCAGATTTTTTTGGCGTCTGGGTACGAAAATGTGGTCGATTTTTGAAAATTCACTATTTTTTTACTTTAAGTACTCAAAGAATTATTTTAATAATGTTTGCATACATAAAATTTGTCTTCTTTTTCAACTTTCGACTGAAAATATTTTCACATTTTTCAAATCAATTTTTAAGATTTTTTTGCCTTAAAAACATGAAAAATTTCATTAAAATGTCATTTTCATGTGTTAAGGCAACTTTGATTATCATGAAAAAAATTTTTAATACGCCTTGTATGCATTCAATTGACAGAAAAAAATTAACGAAAGTGGAGATTCAATTCTTTCATCCAGAAAAAAATCACAGACCAGTTAATAAAGTAGTTTTACTCATAAAATAAATTTCAGTGTTTTCTGCATTAATATTTGGTTGTACACAGAGAAGAAACGATAAGAAAAAAAGCAACTGTCGAAGAAAAAAAACTTCACGAGACGTGTATTAGAAATTAAGAAATTAGAAATTTCTTACTTGTAAGAGTAAGAGTAAGAAATATGAAAAAAATACATCATCGATTTTTCGTCTCGCAAAAAAAGTATATTTTCGCATTTTTTTTTCATTTTTGTTTTTTTTTTTCATTATTTTATCGTATCGATAAAAGGTGGCACTGAAAAGGCAACAAGCTGCCGAAGACGCGATTGCACTGAGCATGGCAAAAGTGGCAACGGGACAAAAATTGGAGCGTCTTCCGCCCGGAAAGATTTATGGAATGGCCGTGACCGAACCAAATTCCACGAGGCTATCGGGCTCGTCATCGACGATTCCGAAGGAATCATCCGCTTCGACGATTGACGAGGCATCGTCTACGGCGAGTCGAGATCACGGCGAAAGAAAGCTCGAGGATACTTCGATAATTCCCGAAATTTCGTCAAATCGTACTTTCGTTGAAAGTCCCACGGTAATTTCAATGATTTTCAATTAAAAAAAAATTCATAGTTTTAATTTTTTTTTTTTAATTAAAAAAAAAAAGTAGTGGCATCGAAAATTTCACTCGAGTCTAAAAAATCGTAATAGATGCACTTTTTTCAAAATAAATATTGAAATATTTGAACAAATGGCACAATCCTCTCGCAAATTTTTGTCACACCGATCTGAAGATTTTGGCAAAGCATCGGAAGAGCTTTACGAAAAAATCTCTCGTGCAGGATTTTCAATAATCGTGTCAATTAACGAGCTGGCAATATTCAATCTTTTCTGGCTTTTTTAAAATTTTTTTCTCCAAGCCATAATTATTCAATTCTTTCTGACTTGAAACATTTTTTTTTTTAAGCCACAATTATTCCGAAACCTTTGTCTTCGTGGGTACATTTTATCATCATTTCAATTTTCCGATATTGAATCTTATCCTCAGTTTCCCAATATACTCCAATTCTATAATTTCCTCATTCCTTTTTGTATTTGTTTGTTTTTTGTTTTTTTCTTTAATTTGGCAAAGCATCGGAAGAGCTTTACGAAAAAACTCTCGTTTGGGATTTTCGATAAGATTTCATTGTGCTAATTAACGAGCTGGCAATATTCAATCTTTTCTGGCTTTTTTTTAAATTTTTTTTTCTCCAAGCCACAATTTTCCCGAAGCCTTTCCTCGTGGGTACATTTTTTTTTTTTTCATTATTTCAGTTTTCCAACCTCAAATCCTATCCTCAAATTTTCCAATTTACTCCAATTCTATAATTTCCTCATTCCTTTTTGTATTTGTTCGTTCGTTCGTTTTTTTTTTTTTTTTTTAATTCAATCGATCTGAAGTTTTTGGAAAAGCATCGGAAGTGCTTTACGAAAAATCTCCTCGTTTTGGGATTTTCGATAAGATTTCATTATGCCAATTAACGAGGCTGGAATTATTAAATATTTTTTGGCTTTTTTGAAAGAAAAATTTTCTTCAAGCCACAATTTTCCCGAAGCCTTTGTCCTCGTGGGTGCATTTTTTTTTTCATTATTTCAATTTTCCAATCTTCAATCCTGTTCTCAATTTCCTCATTACTTTTTCTTTTTTTTTCTCTTTTTTCCTTTTTAATTCAGCTTTTGAATTTTTTTTTTTTCATGCCATTTCCCAAAATCCCGAATGTTTCAATTTTTCATTACGCGGATATGCACAAATTGTCAAATTTATCAAAAAAAAAAAAAAATATTGCCACCGAACCAGCTTATCGTGCCACGAATTTGTCATTCACGCGCGTTTTGTTTTTTTTTTTCCCTTCTCTTTTCTTTCGGTTGCGCAGCCAAAGGAGACGGATCGCGGCAAAATCGATGCGAATCCGCTGTACAACGTGACGAAGCAAAACGAGAAAGTTGCCGTGGAAATTGGCAAGGAAATTACGAATTCCGTGTCGCAGACATCAATCGAGACGCTCGGACGATTATTTCCAAGCACGAAATTGTCGGTACTGGAGCTTGTGCTCCGGCGTTGCGGTCAGGATCTTTTAAAAGCGATCGAGTATTTCGCCAATGAGAGCGGTATCGTTGACGTTTCATCGACGCGCAGCACCAGCAGCAGCAGCAGCAGCTCGGCTTTTCGTCCGCCGCAGCAGAATTCATTGATCGAGCCGAGAGCAACGAGCGCCGATTATTCGACGAATATTTTTCCATTTTCATCGTTATACACGAATCTGACGAGAAATATTTACGGCGATGGTTATTGTCTGTTGAACATTGTACCGGAGCAATTGTCGCGCGGCATCGTTGCCGGTGAAATTTCGACGAATTGCCCGAGTCACGGTGCATATCCGAGCGCCAAAGCTTCGAGCTCGCACGAGCAGTCGTTCAACGTGCGATACGATAATTATTTCAATTCGAGCGTTCAGCAACAATTTCGCGATCACACGAGCCGAAACGGCGGTCTCATTCATTTGCCACCGATCATACCGGGAATTCCCTGTGTACAGCCAAATTGCACCCAGTGCTACAAATTTATCTGAAAAACGTTGCAAGAGTTTCAGCAAACATGAAAAAAAAAAAAGAAAAAAAAAATCCTATCCGTATTTATAAATTTCAGGGCTGAATAATAAATTGTTCGAGCTCTTTGAAATTTCGTTCAAGACACTCGTCGTTTTCAACTGTATCGATATTGTACGGGAGATTTTTTTTTTTTTCTCGCGATTGCATCGAATGATCGAATTTGTTATTCTTCCCGGGGATTACGTATAAGTTCAGGCAAAAGTCTCAATGAAACAAAAATTATAATTTTTGTAATTGATAATTATCAATTGCCCGGAGGAGTTGCAATTTGAAATTTATTAGAACCGTTTGGAGTAGTAGCGCGAAAAAAGTTTTAAACTCAAAAATTGACTAGAGTTTTGGAAAAAAAAATACAGCTTAATAAATAAAACCTCCGACTATTCTGTTTTAATAATATTAATTATCGGATTCTCGTGAAAAAAAAAAAAAAAAAACAATTGGATCGTAAAATTTTGGCGACAAAATTTCATGATTCGATAATCCCTTTTGTTTGTTTGTTTCATTCTTCCGGATGTGACTTTACGCTGCGAATATTGTCAAAAGAGAGCGAGAGAGCAAAAAAAAAAACAAAGAAAAAGTTGTACACCACGAATACTTGATAATAATAATACCGGCCTGTCTGTAAATTCTATATTTGATTTCATTACTTTTTTTTTTTTGTTTGTTTTTCCATCCTCCCTCTCTCGTATTCCGCTCGACTTTTTCGGCCCGAGGCTATCACGCGTGTAAGTGATAGGGCGTGACAAATCGAATTAGCAAGATTATCGAAAGGCTGTACAAACAGAATTGTTATCGTACTCGGTGTACATTACTGAATTGAAAAGAGAGAGAGAGAGAGGAATCTCTGCTCCTTGGGGAGGGTTTGTTTTCATTGGACGTACAACTTTTTTTCTTTTCTTTTCCCTGAAAGAAAATACAGTTTTCCTCGCAATACCTTCGGGACACGGCACGTAGAGCTTTCGTGTACCGAATCGTTTAGCGGTCTCTCGAAACCTGAACCAACGGAGCTGATAAAAAAAAAAAAAAAAAAACTTCGCTAAAAAGTAACTATTTCATTTCAATTTATTTACGAAATATAATTTAATTTATTTACGAACTATTTAATTTTTTTTTACGAAATCACAGTCATCACTTTCTTCTTTCTATCTTTCGCTCCAATTTCCTCGCAAATTTTGGTCGAAAAAAAAAAACAGTAAAACTGAATCGAAACTGTGACTATTTTTTTTATTATTACTATCGTTTGAACGATACAAACGAAACAATTCTTTGAGCGCGATTGGGCGTCGTTTTTTTTTAAGTTAGTTTGCATCACTCTCACTCGTGATTCTCATTTCTAATATACATTAATGTATACATGCGGTATCAGACCCCGTTTTTTTTTTTTTTACAAAAATTTCACCTTTGGCTCATCCATTTCGTTGCTGTTTTTTTTTTTGTTCTTTTATCGATTCCTCAGAATGGAATTTCTCATTTTTATCCCAAATAATCATTGAGACTAGAATTTTCAGAATTGTAATTCCTTAAAAAAAAATGTATATTAGTGCTCGGTTTGAAAAAAAAAAAAAATCTGATAAAAAATTCTGATGGGTTAATGTGATTTTTTAAATAGCGCATTTCATGGTCGAAATATTGTCCATGCTCATTTTTGATGATTTTTCTCGGCAATCGAGAGTCAGTACCGACTCGTCCGCATACGCTCACACTTGCTCAGTAATATTATATTCTCTTTCTCTTCCTCTTACCTATTTACATTATAGATCTTCTTTTTTCTTTTTCTCATTTAATCGTAAAAAATATCGTATGGGAGTGTCTATGAGCGATGATGAACGATGAATATGATAAATTTCTCGTTTCAAAAGCGCAAGTGCGGTTTGTTCTTTATCATGTGTCTGAAACGAGAAAAAAAAAAAAAACATCACAATTAGTAGGAGAATTTTTGTGGGTATGGAGAAATCGAGGATTACGTTCGTTGCGGTTGATAAAACAATAATCGACTCACTTGTCGAGATGTTCCCAGAACATCATGAGAGCAGCTCTGTCCAAATGGCGTTTTTCTCTGCTCAATTCGATGACCGTCACGGCCCAACGAGCGACGTTCGCATCGAGCTTCATTTCGTCGTATTTCAAATGGAACGCGGAGACTGCGAGACAAATAAATAATGACATTAAAGCCGCGTAGCAAAAAAAAATGCGAAAAAGATCGCGAAATTGTAAAAAAAAAATCCTTTGGATTGCAAGATTCCCACATTATTTCCTCAAGAATTTTTCCCCTTTTCACAGATTTCATCGTTGTCAGTTTTGTTCGTCAATGTATCGGAGACTCGATACTTTGTTGGATCGAAAAAGCATTTCTAGTTATTTGAATAAAAATTTATGCAAGACTTGCCTCTGATCGTACCTCAGAGAAAACTTCGTAAAAATAGGGGAATTATGAAAAAAAGAGCGCCTAAGTATGAAGTACTGTCTGTCAACTCAGCCACCAATTTCCATTGAGGTATGAAAAAAGATCTGAGTAAACTTCAGGTCGTCTGGGTACTTGAAAAACTTTTTTGTCAATTTTTTCAGATTTTTTTGGCTTCTGGGTACGGAAAATATGGTAGATTTTTGAAAATTAATTGTTTTTTACTTTATCTAGTGCTCAAAGAATTATTTTAATAATATTTTCATACGTAAAATTTGTCTTTTTTCTGTCAGCTTTCGACTGAGAATATTTTGAAGCTTTTCCAATCAATTTTTAAGACTTTTTTGTCTAAAAAATGCGAAAAATTTCATGAAAATGTTACTTTCATGTGTTCGGGCAACTTTGAACATTATGGAAAAAATTTACAATACTCCTAATGGGCATACAATTCACAAAAAAAAATTAACGCAAAATGGAGATTCAATTCTTTCATCCAGAAAAAAATCGCAGCTCAGTTAATAGAGTAGTTTCATTCATAAAATAATCTTGAGTGTTTTCTACATTAATATTTGGTTGTACACAGAGACGATACAATGAGAAAAAGCTACTGTCGATGAAAAAAACTTCGCGAGGCGTGTATTAGAAATTTCTTGCTCTTACAAATAAGAAATTTCCAATACACGCCTCGTGAAGATTACTCTCTTACAAGTAAGAAATTTCTAATAAAGTTTCGTGAAGTTTTTTTCTCTGACGGTTGCTTTTCTTATCGTTTCTTCTCTGCGTACAACCAAATATTAATTTAGAAAACACTGAAATTTATTTTATGAATAAAACTACTTTATCAACTGAGCTGTGATTTTTTTCTGGATGAAAGAATTGAATCTCCATTTTCGTTAATTTTTTTTGTGAATTGCATGCTTATAAGGAGTATTCAAAATTTCTTCCATTGTAATCAAAGTTGCCCGAATACGTGAGAATGACATTATAATGAAATTTTTCGTCTTTTTTGGGCAAAAAAGTCGTAAAAATTGATTTGAAAAATCTGAAAATATTTTCAGTCGAAAGTTGATAAAAAAAAAGACAAATTTTGTGTATGAAAATATTATTAAAATAATTCTTTGAGTACTGAATAAAGTAAAAAACAGTTATTTTTCAAAAATCAAACACATTTCCGTACCCAGCTGGCAAAAAAAATCTGAAAAAAATTACAAAAAAGTTTTTCAAGTACCCAAACAACCTGGAGTTGTTTCAGATTTTATACCTCGATGGAAATGGGTGGCTGAGTTGACGGAGAATGGTTCATATGTAAGAATTTCTTAAAAAATTTCCATAATCCTCGTTACCTTTGGAAAATATCTCTACGGGATTGCTGTCGAACGGCCATCCTTTGAACTGCCATGCCGGTCCCATTACGAAAACAGCGACGACCCTTTCCCAATCGGCATTCGTGAGTTTTGCCGGTGTGTCGACGATGCGATAAGGCACCGTGAGACCTCCGTCTTTTCGTCGCTGAAGCAAAATCTCGTTTTCCCTCTTGCATCCCGAGGCACGTTTCTCCTCGTTGCTGATGTACTTCAGCTCCTGAAGAATATCCTTGGCGTTGTACATCGTTATGAGGGACGTATTCGCATTAGGAATTATGATAATCGGCGTTCTGCTCGGTCGTTTATTCTGCGCTGCTTGCTGAGGCGTTAATTTCGCCGCTGAGGTCGGCAGAAGACCGGACGTGGGTGCTGACGATGGATTGGCACTGGGTGGTTTTCTGATCGCTGGATTGGTGCCCTCGGTCACGGATTTCAGGGTCATACCGTGATACGTGCCCATCGTATCGATTTTAAAGCCCTCCGTTTCCTCCTTCTGTCGTATGAACCTTTCCTGATCGTAACGATTGTAAACGGCGGGTTGGGGCAGCGATCTCATCGGGGTAGAGCGAGGGGTAACCATCGGCGTGGGCGCCGAAGGTCCTTTCTGTCTTCCCTCTTCTCTGGCTTTGATACTCTGCAGTATAGCCAATATATTTTTGGCAAAAACTTTGCCGCTACTTTGCAATATCGTCGACCTCGTTCTCCACTGTCTCTCCCTTGACACGATGTCCTTCGTATCGTCCACATCGAGATCGAGTATGACTCGCAGATCCGAACCCATTCCTATATCGTCGTTTTCTTTGATGGTGGTTCGTTTCTTCGCCAAACGTTTGGCCTTGATGGCAGCGATTTTTTCCACCGACATGGCCTCCGACAGCGATTTTATATTGTCGACCGTTACGGAGGCCTCCTTCGGAGCGTCCAATCTCGCGGCCAATTGCTCCTTGACTTTTTGCACATGCGTCTCCTCGAAACGTGGCTTCTTCGATGAACCGCTATCCGTGCCATCCTCGGCTGTACGTTTTACCTGAGTGGAGAGTCCGATGGGCGCTGATTTGTCTATGGCGGCCGAATTTGCGGTTTCGCCGTTGAGATAAGCCAACAAATCTTTTCTGTCCGGACGTCGTACAACCGGGATATTTTCCGCGGCCGCTTGACGCACGTAAACCGGATGCGTGAGTTGCACATGTTTCAGAAGAAACAATAGGCATTCTAGAGTGTAGTACTCTTTGGCGTTGCCCTCTTTGCCGGAGCTGCAATTTTTTATTTTCGGATTTTTTGCGAAAATTCGAAAAATGATGCTGGCGCAACGACTGTATTCTCGGTTCACGATTGTCACTCGAGCACCGAGCGACGAGTCGCGATCTAGGAAAGGTACGCTCGAGGTTTCCCTTACGCTCTGGGCTTGAGCATTGAAAGCGCTACTTTAGGCAGCCTTAGCTTTTACAGCATTTCGCGACAGGAAATCTCAAGTTTTAACTAAGAATACAGCCGTAAATAATTTTGTTATGACTCTGGGCTTGAGAGGAGCTTCCTTGATGTCGATTCAATGAAAAATTCATGCACCAAATTTTGGGACGAATACTACAGTTCAAAGTTACACTAGGACCTCGATTTAACGGCCAGTGGCGGGACCGGCTCCGCTCATCGCACCTTGTTAAATCGAGGTAGCGTATGCCCGCCCACGCTGTATCCGCGCATCGGCACTTCGTGCTACGGGCCTGATCGAGGAGACTTCAAGTGTCCCCCACCATCTCCCACCACGCGAAAAACCGATCGATAAATGCGACATGGTGGGGACTCTCTATTAAATCGAGGTCCTAGTGTAGCTAGATATTCAACTACGCTCGAATCATTGAGCGCAAATAATCATAATGTCCCAAAATTGTTATCAAAGCAGTAAAAAAAATAAACAAAAATTTGTGGAATTATTTGGTTATTGTTAAAAAATAGTTTTTTTTAGAAAATTTAAATGTCAATGCAGTGTGAAATATAAATGATCCAGAAGAAGCAATTGTTCGATTACCGATATAATTCACGAAAAAAATAAAAATAAAAACACAAAATGAACGCGAATGAGACCATAACCCCCAGCCAGATTGGAGTGAAGAAAGTATTGCGAGTGGAAATAATTTTTTTCGAATAATTACCCGTAAGTCAGATAGTTTGTTTTCACATTTTTCGGCCAGGAAAATTCTCCAAATATTATCGAGTTATTACGCTCGATAATTTCTTTTTTGTTCACATTGTATTGGCGAAGAACGGACAAAGGATCCGCCATGTTTTCCGTCCACAAATTCAACTGTCCACAGATTGACCACCGCTGTTTAGGTCCATGGCTTTTGGCTAGAAACATGCAGCGGCGCCTCTACCGTTGAAATTAAGAAATTCAAGCAGCCAATCATTCCTAACCCAAAAAAAAAATTCTTCGTTCGTAATGTAAATAGGGTTCAAACACTTCAAACTTCAAACATGACTGATGTACTTACCTGAACAATCGATGAAAGTGTACAAATATTGTTTCGTATCATTTTGTAAAAAACACAACTGTATCAGCACCAGAAAAAGTGTTTATTTGCGTTTGGAAGATTTATAAATCTGCTTTTGGGCAAATTTGCGAATGTTGCTTTCATATATTCTTGATTATTCATTTTTTCTAAGTTACCGCATACGCTGTAATGTATATTACGCGCGAGCGCGCACGCTCGCCGTGCACTAATAATTTACTTTCGCAAATTTTTTTCACCTACGGATATCAGATCCTTCTGACAAAAGATAACCCTAAGCGAAAAAAAACGTGCATAACCTTACCCCAGTACCGAGGGGTGTTGTGACGTCACTCGGCCCTCAGAGCGCGTAAATTTCTTGCGATTTTTACACCGTAAGATATAATAATTTACTTGCTTAAATAAATTAATGCAATGTTTAGCAACTTGAGAAAATAACTATAACAGAATGTAAAAAACAAGGAGAAAATCGTTTATATGCATGCAAGTTCTCTATTCATTTTTCCAGGTGTGACACTACACTGCGAGTGTTCTCGAAAGAGAGCGAGAGAGCAAATAACAAAAAGTTGTACACCTCGAATACTTAATAATAATAATAATAATAAAATTAATAATAATATCGGCCTGTTTATAAATTTCATATTTAATTTCATTACTTTTTTTTTTCTTCTATTATCTTCTCATATTCCGTTTGACTTTTTTTTTTATTTTCCCATAAAGAAAATAAAGTTTCTCGTTTCACAATACCTTTGGGACATGGCACGCAGAGCTTTAGCGTACTGAATCGTTTAGCGGACTCTCGAAAACCTGTCCCAACGGAGCTGATAAAAATTATCTCCCATAAAGTGTAAGAATTTTTTTTTTTCACGAAATCACAATTACCACTTTTCCATTGCGCTCTCTATCTCTTTCGCTCCAATTTCCTCGTAAATATTGGTCAAGTAATAAAAAAAAAAAAAAAACAGTCAAACTCAATCGAAACTGCGACAATTTTTATTATCACTATTATCGTATAAACAATACAGGCGTAATAATTCGTCGAGCCCAATTGGGAATCTTTCTTCTTTGATATTCTTTGCATCACGCTCGCTCGTGATTCTCGTTTCTAATATAAATTAGTCCATATGTGTGGTATTCCGCCCCGTTTTTATACAATTTAAAAAATTTTTACAACAATCAAAAGTTATTTTTTTCAAAAAGTAAACAGAAAAAAAAAACAGAATGGAAATGAAGAAGCACAGGTGGAAATTTTGTAAAATCCGTGCGGAATAACTCGTCTATCTATTATATACACTCATACTTACTCACCAATATCCTATTCTCTTCCTTTTGTCTATTTACATAACACATCTATTTTTTTTTTTTTTTTTAATCGCGAAAAGTATCGAACTGGGTTGTCCTGAGCGATGATGAACGATGAATATGATAAATTTCTCGTTTCAAAAGCGCAAGTGCGGTTTGTTCTTTATCATGTGTCTGAAACAAGAAAAAAAAAAAAAAAAAACCACAATTAGTATGAGATTGTTTGTGGGTAAGGAGAGATCGAGGATTACGTTTGTTGCGGTTGATAAAACAATAATCGACTGACTTGTCGAGATGTTCCCAGAACATCATGAGAGCAGCTCTGTCCAAATGGCGTTTTTCTCTGCTCAATTCGATGACCGTCACGGCCCAACGAGCGACGTTCGCATCGAGCTTCATTTCGTCGTATTTCAAATGGAACGCGGAGACTGCGAGACAAATAAATAATGACATTAAAGCCGCGTAGCAAAAAAAAAAAAATGCGAAAAAGATCGCGCAATTGTAAAAAAAAAAAAATCCTCTGGATTGCAAGATTCCCACATTATTTCCTCAAGAATTTTTCCCTTTTCCCTTTTCACAGATTTAGTCGTTGTCAGTTTTGTTCGTCAATGTATCGGAGGCTCGATACTTTGTTGAATCAAAAAAGCATTTCTAGTTATTTGAAAAAAATTTTATGCAAGATCCTATCCTATCTCAGAGAAAACTTCGTAAAATGAGGGGAATTATAAAAAAAAAAAGAGCTCCTAAATATGAAGCACTATCTATCAACTCAGCCACCAATTTTCAATGAGGCATGAAAAAAGATCTGATAAAATTTCTCAGGTCGTTTGGGTATTTAAAAAATTTTTTTGTAAATTTTTTCAGATTTTTTTTGGCTTCTGGGTACGGAAATGTGGTCGATTGTTTAAAATTAACTGTTTTTTTTTTACTTCATTGATTACTCAAAGAATTATTTTAATAATATGTTCATACATAAAATTTGTCTTTTTTTTTGTCAGCTTTCGACTGAAAATATTTTCAAATTTTTCATATCAATTTTTAAGACTTTTTTGCCAAAAGAATGCGAAAAATTTCATTATAATGTCATTTTCACGTGTGTGGGAAACTTTGATTACGATGGAAAATTTTTTGAATACTCCTTATAGGCATACAATTCACAAAAAAAAAATTAACGAAAATGGAGATTCAATTCTTTCATCCAGAAAAAAATAACAGCTCAGTTAATGGAGTAGTTTTATTCATAAAATAAATTTCAGTGTTTTCTACATTAATATTTGGTTGTATGCAGAGAAGGAACGATAAGAAAAGCAACTGTCGGAGAAAGAAGCTTCACAAATTTTTCGTGTTTTTTGGGCAAAAAAGTCTTCAAAAATAATTCGAAAGATTTGAAAATATTTTCAGTCGAAAACTGACAAAAAAAAAAACAAATTTTATGTATGAAAATATTATTGAAATAATTCTTTGAGTACTAAATAAAGTAAAAAACAGTTATTTTTCAAAAATCGAACACATTTCCGTACCCAGCTGCCAAAAAAAATCTGAAAAAAATTACAAAAAAGTTTTTCAAGTACCCAAACAACCTGGAATTGTTTCAGATTTTGTATCTCGATGGAAATGGGTGGCTGAGCTGACGGAGAATGGTTCATATGTAAGAATTTCTTAAAGAATATCCGTAATCCTCGTTACCTTTGGAAAATATCTCTACGGGATTGCTGTCGAACGGCCATCCTTTGAACTGCCATGCCGGTCCCATCACGAAAACAGCGACGACCCTTTCCCAATCGGCATTCGTGAGTTTTGCCGGTGTGTCGACGATGCGATAAGGCACCGTGAGACCTCCGTCTTTTCGTCGCTGAAGCAAAATCTCGTTTTCCCTCTTGCATCCCGAGGCACGCTTCTCCTCGTTGCTGATGTACTTCAGCTCCTGAAGAATATCCTTGGCGTTGTACATCGTTATGAGGGACGTATTCGCATTAGGAATTATGATAATCGGCGTTCTGCTCGGTCGTTTATTCTGCGCTGCTTGCTGAGGCGTTAATTTCGCCGCTGAGGTCGGCAGAAGACCGGACGTGGGTGCTGACGATGGATTGGCACTGGGTGGTTTTCTGATCGCTGGATTGGTGCCCTCGGTCACGGATTTCAGGGTCATACCGTGATACGTGCCCATCGTATCGATTTTAAAGCCCTCCGTTTCCTCCTTCTGTCGTATGAACCTTTCCTGATCGTAACGATTGTAAACGGCGGGTTGGGGCAGCGATCTCATCGGGGTAGAGCGAGGGGTAACCATCGGCGTGGGCGCCGAAGGTCCTTTCTGTCTTCCCTCTTCTCTGGCTTTGATACTCTGCAGTATAGCGAATATATTTTTGGCAAAAACTTTGCCGCTACTTTGCAATATCGTCGATCTCGTTCTCCACTGTCTCTCCCTTGATACGATGTCCTTCGTATCGTCCACATCGAGATCGAGTATGACGCGCAGATCCGAACCCATTCCTATATCGTCGTTTTCTTTGATGGTGGTTCGTTTCTTCGCCAAACGTTTGGCCTTGATGGCAGCGATTTTTTCCACCGACATGGCCTCCGACAGCGATTTTATATTGTCGACCGTTACGGAGGCCTCCTTGGGTGCGTCCAATCTCGCGGCCAATTGCTCCTTGACCTTTTGCACATGCGTCTCCTCGAAACGTGGCTTCTTCGATGAACCGCTATCCGTGCCATCCTCGGCTGTACGTTTAACCTGAGTGGAGAGTCCGATGGGCGCTGATTTGTCTATGGCGGCCGAATTTGCGGTGTCGCCGTTGAGATAAGCCAACAAATCTTTTCTGTCCGGACGTCGTACAACCGGGATATTTTCCGCGGCCGCTTGACGCACGTAAACCGGATGCGTGAGTTGCACATGTTTCAGAAGAAACAATAGGCATTCCAGAGTGTAGTACTCTTTGGCGTTGCCCTCTTTGCCGGAGCTGCAATTTTTTATTTTCGGATTTTTTGCGGAAATTCGAAAAATGATGCTGGCGCAACGACTGTATTCTCGGTTCACGATTGTCACTCGAGCACCGAGCGTCGAGTCACGATCTAGGAATGGTACGCTCGAGGTTTCCCTCAAACTCTGCTCTTGAGCATTGGAAGCGCTACTTTAGGCAGCCTTAGCTTTTACGGCATTTCGCGACAGGAAACCTCAAGTTTTAACTTAGAATACAGCCATAAATAATTTTGTTATGACTCTGGGCCTGAGAGGAGTTTCCTTGATGTCGATTCAATGAAAAATTCATGCACCAAATTTTGCGACGAATACTACAGTTCAAAGTTAGCTAGATATTCAACTATGCTCGAATGATCGAGCGCATATAATCATAATGTCCCAAAATTGTTATCATAGCAGTAAGAAAATAAACGAAAATTTGTGAAATTATTTGGTTAATGTTAAAATATAATTTTTTTTAGAACATTTTAATGTCAATGCAGTGTGAAAAATAAAGTATCCAGAAGAAGCAATTTTTCGATTACCGATATAATTCACGAGAAAAAAAAAAAAAATTAAAACACAAAATGAACACGAATGAGACCATAATCCAGTCAGATTGGAGTGAACAAAGTATCGCGAATGGAAATAATTTTTTTCGAATATTTACCCGTAAGTCAGATAGTTGGTTTTCACGTTTTTCGGCCAGGAAAATTCACCAAATATTATCTCGTTCTCACGCTCGATAATTTCTTTCTTGTTGACATTGTACTGTCGAAGAAGGGATAACGGATCCGCCATGTTTTTGTTATTTTTATTCACTAAATTGCACTACACGAGACACGAGTAACTCGCAGACGACGCAGACTGCACGGACTGCACCCTGCACGACCGATATCGCGGATTGAGGTTAGAAAACCGATCGTTTAGCGCGCCGGTAAAGCGCACTCTAGGCGTGTTCCGAAATTGACTGGCAGTGCTGAAAATGTATAGTGCAAGTCACGTATACTGTACATTTTCAGCACTGCCAGTCAATTTCGGAACACGCCCTCTGTAGTCGTTTGAGAAGAGCAAAATAAAAAAAAAAAAACAAGTTAACCTTACTTGAGTGGTAGGAATCCGGTCCCGGTATGGTACCGTTTTCAGTACTAAAAAAAATCGATTACAATCCATAAATAAATGCTGGAATCTTGTTGATTAATTACTCCGATAACGAATTGCAAAAATGCGAAAATTTTCTGAATTTTTACTTATCGGAACGCTAATACTCCGAAGTGGTATTTGTTCGTTGACAGCATCACCAAAGATAGGTAAATACTTGAATAATGTTTATGATATGGTATAGTGAATTAATTTTTTTCTTTAAATTAAAAGAAAAAACTTTCCTTCCACGATGTCCCCTTGATTGTTTCCTTTTTTTTTCCTTTTTTACATACTTGCACATAAATAAGCTAGTTTCAGTATTGTATACCGATACTTGTAAAACATATATATGTAAATGGGACATTTTTTTTAAACCACGATATAAACAGCAGCAGGTGAAAAAGCACTATGAAAAAAATTGTATTTTTTAGATATGTAAGAACATAATAATAAATTTTAGACCAAGTTTCACAAGGTAAGAGTCACGGATCTGTTGATTTAGCCTGGAATTCTCCATATATACACATGTATATATTTATTTTTTAATATTCTCGGCTAAGTTTGCATCCGAAAATTTTGAACTAACGAGAAAGCATAATATCGTCAATGTTAAATATGTCAAAAGCTATCATAGGCGGAGGTATCGGCGGTGCATCAGCATCGCACTACCTGAACGAATTATTCAACGGCGAGGCGAATATCGATCTCTTTGAAGCAAAAAAATTGGGCGGTCGTTTGGCGACGGTAGAATTAGCCGGAACCGAATATGAAGCCGGCGGGGCTGTGATTCACGATAGGAATTTACTCATGAGACGTTTTGTCAAACTGCTCGGTGCGCAATTGAGACAAAAAAAAAAAAAAAAATCCATTCTACAATTTCAAAAAAGTACGATTGATCTGGATCCTGTACGATTCTCTCAACAGGCATGGAGGAAAGGCCGCATTGCGGTGACCAAAGGTTCGTTATATGGAACAAAGAAGAATTCGTTTTCGAAGAGAGCTCCTACAACGTTTTGACCCTGGCTAATTTGATCTATCGATACGGCCTTCAACCTTTCAGACTCCACAGGTAACAATTATACCTCAATCAAGGAGTAATACAAGCCCGAAAACTTTCATTTGATTTTCAATAATTATTTTATTGACTTTCTCAGTTACGTGAACTCCGTACTCGACGACTTTGGCAAGATTTATCAGCTTCAGGACGAGGGTATAGCATTTACGAACGTAAGTGGCTTACTTTCGGCAATGAACGTTGAATTTCCAAAGATGCTTCAAACATCCATGAAGGATCATCTCGAGAAATTGGGATATTCGTCTCGTTTGATTGACGAACTCGTCGAGGCTACTTTGGTCGTGAATTACGGTCAAAGCACGGATGTTCATAGTTTCGTGGGTAGCGTTTCTGTAGCCGGTGCTGGGGCCGACTTGTGGTCGGTCAAAGGTGGAAACAAAGACGTAATAATAAACAATAATTCTGCTTCTTGTTTCGTAAAAATTTCATAGGTAAATGAAAACTCGAAGTCTTTAACGGTAAAATAATTTAAAAAAAAAAAAAAACAAATGTATTTACAGGTGCCTAAACATTTGATATACAGAAATGGGCAGGTGAACGTTGTGCCGTCGGTCGTCAAGAAAATAGTGCATTTACCAAGAAATAACGATAGTCCAATGTACGAGGTGCACTACAACAACAATGGTGAATTTTGGATATACTCCATTTTTTTTTTTTCCTTTCAATATTGAATTTTAATAAAAATTTCAAGTTTTTTCGTGCCCAGTCTCTTAAAAATGTTCCAAAACATGGAAAAATGTATTTTGAAAAAAAATGTCTTCTCCTGTAATATTCTGTAATTATAGGATTTTGAAATTTTCACATTTTTTCTAAATGATCCGACACGAACCTCCGCGCTAAGAAACAACCTAAAGGCGACAGGGAAAGAGAAAAAAGGTGCTCATTGAAATTTGCAAATTGATTTGCAATGTCTGAGTTTCGATTTGCATTTTTTTTTCCGTACATGAATTTTGGATATACTCCATTTTTTTTTTTCCCTCTCAATATTGAATTTTAATAAAAATTTCAAGTTTTTTCGTGCCCAGTCTCTTAAAAATGTTCCAAAACACGGAAAAATGTATTTTGAAAAAAAAAATGTCTTCTGCCGTAATATTCTGTAATTATAGGATTTGGAAATTTTCACATTTTTTCTAAATGATCCGACACGAACCCCCGCGCTAAGAAACAACCTAAAGACGACAGGGAAAGAGAAAAAAGATGCTCATTGAAAGTTGCAAATTGATTTGCAATGTCTGAGTTTCGATTTGCATTTTTTTTTTTCCGTACATGAATTTTGGATATACTCCATTTTTTTTTCCCTCTCGATATTGAATTTTAATAAAAATTTCAAGTTTTTTCGTGCCCAGTCTCTTAAAAATGTTCCAAAACATGGAAAAATGTATTTTGAAAAAAAAATGTCTTCTGCCGTAATATTCTATAATTATAGGATTTGGAAATTTTCACATTTTTTCTAAATGATCCGACACGAACCTCCGCGCTAAGAAACAACCTAAAGACGACAGGGAAAGAGAAAAAAGATGCTCATTGAAAGTTGCAAATTGATTCCTCATAAATTTCCTGAGCTCTCGAAGCTTCCCTTACGAGGAAGCCAAATTTCGATAATCCGCGCTTGCAGGGAAAAAATTATGAGAAAGCAATGTCTGATTTGCATTTTTTTTTTTTTTTTTTTTTCCGTACATCGATCCGATCGTCCCCATAATTTAATTTTCGTCACGAAACAAACAAAATCGAAGTTACGTTTTTCATTTATTGCAGGAAGCTCCGATACGATGAAAAGCATTTACGCCATAGTGATAGTGGCGACACCGTTAACGAAGGATCAGGAGATGTCGATGGAATTTGCGAATTTTCCGGAAAACGCGAATCTCGAATTTCCCGGCACGTATCAGTCGACCATCGCGACATTCGTGCACGGTGATTTGAATCCGAAATACTTTGATTTGAAAGATTCGATCGGCGCTGTATTAAGCTGCGATCCTGACAAAACGATCGTAAGCTCGGTGGGAAATTTGGTATCGGTCGATGGAAATTGCTCCGGAGTATGGAAAATATTTACGAGGGATCCTCTTGAGAAAGCGGTCATCGAGGATATGTTTACGAAGGTAGGCAAAATTATTATTTTTTTTGGATCGTACGAGAAGTTTTTAACGAAAGTTCAACGATGATTAGGCTGCTCAGTCTCAAAATCTACAATTAAACTTTCTTAAAAATCCCGAAACGCAAAATTGAATGCAATTTTGAACTTGGAGGAAAAAAAATATGAAATATTTATATTTTGTTTTGCAAATTCAATATTTGCAACCCCCTTAAGTTAAATTTCATTGATTTTAATTCGATTCTTGAAAAATAAATCAATAATAAACATGAAAACGTTCAAA
Source organism: Rhorus exstirpatorius (assembly GCA_963564615.1). NCBI lineage: Eukaryota > Metazoa > Arthropoda > Insecta > Hymenoptera > Ichneumonidae > Rhorus > Rhorus exstirpatorius. The sequence goes on from OY751317.1 coordinate 20,542,181, forward strand.
AACGCTACGTTAAATATGCGCAGATCGAACAAACAAAGAGCGTAAGATGGAAGGCATATCCGAAATATTCTGAAACGAAGCCTCGATTGGATTTTAAAATTCACGATTCGCTGTATCACGTGAATGCGATCGAGTGGGCTGCGAGCGCGATGGAAATGAGTGCGATCGGAGGAAGAAACGTTGCAATTTTGGCTTACAACGAGTACAAACATCGTGTATCGTTCAAAGACTCGTCGACTGAAGCGAAATCATCGAAACGCGAAAAATTGTCACGCTATGTGGATCTTTAGCTCTCTCTCTCTCTCCCACAAATATCTTTAAGAAATTTCAACGAAAAATCAAATGTAATTTTTTTTCGTTTTAGTATTTACAAAAAAAAAAAAAACAAAAAAAACCCCCCGAATGTGATAAATGTTATCGATCAGTTGTACATATAAGTGTTGTAATTTTTTTTGTGATAATTTTGACTATAATCACCGGTTGTTGTTGAATAAAAATTTAAATTTAATATTTTTCAAAATGGCGGATTATTCGAAAAAAGCGTACGCATTCGAAAAAAAAAATGCGAAATATATATGGTATTTTCAAAAAACTCACATTGTAGCGTGAAGACGGAAACAAAGATGGCGCAGCTGGAACGTTCTCCATTAAATGAACGCTCGCGCGAACCGTACCAGCTCCGAGATGAATCGAGTTTTTCCAATAGATCCAAACATTTCGTTGTCGACTGCAATCTATCGCGATAAATATTTCGCACACTACACTTTTGAGACTCCAATGTAATGCAAATCACTTACGAGAACGAATTTTCAGATTAGTCGCTTTTGAGCACACGATTGACGATTTTTTTTGCTTGCTTTTTTGCTTCGCGAACATATATCGGGCGAAATGTCCGCATAAAAGATTGTCCACGAAGCAATAAGAAGTTTTTTGGATGTACGAGTTAATGAAAATAATTCTGTTATGTTTAGATACCCATAAACCTGTTGATGTTTACTGATTATTTTGGCGCGACAAAATACCACGAGCTTTTGAGCGATTAAAAAACACTTTATGGCTCGAAATACATTAACAACCGCACTGCCAATTTATTCTGTACAATCCGTAGGATTGGACATTGTACCCTTCTTGATTGTACAGTGTCAAACAGTCTCGACGTCGGGTAATTACCTCTGCACGGAATAATCTCAATAATGCTACCATTCTTTATATTCCCATATACACCCCGTGAATTTGAACGATTATCACTTTCCCGCGCTTATATTATTATCGTACACGTATTATCAGAGATCTCTGGTATTATCGTACACGAAAAAAAAATGTCTTTGTTTTTTTTTTTAATTATTATTTCTTATTCGCTTGTTATTCGTTGACTTTGTGCAGAGACTAGTAGAGAGATTGCTCACGCTCGCCCTGCGGGTGTATAGCTCGTCAGGGGGGGTCCGTCGTGGTGGGGGTAGTTCGCGTGGACATTGACTCGGGCGGTGTGGCAGATTCTGAGTCAGCTGTGTGCACATTGGCCTCCCGGGTAATGCAGGTTGACTGAGCGTGGCGTGCGCATGGTATCGAGCGAAAACGCAGATATATATCTTACACGGACCACGGACTGTGAACCGCTAGCACAGTCGCTATGTACCCTGTCGGTCTTGAGATCGAAACCACTACTCGCATTTTTTTTCGGAATTAATATGTTTCTAATATTTATTTACTTTTTTTTATTTATTAATAACGATGTTTTCATTTTAGTAAATAAATGGTATATACTGTAATTATGACGAAACTTTGCTACAGAAAATATTTTTATTTTATGAACTCTGTATTCTTCAAATACCAATAATAATTGGGTCCTCGAAATATAAAGTCTATATATTTATTTATTTATTTAAATTTATGCAACCACCACGCGCAATTTTTTTTCTTAATTAATATGTTTTTAATATTTTTTTTGGTATTTTGTAGTAACAATATTTCAATTTTAGTAAATAAACGGCACCTACTGTTATTATGATGAATCTTTGCTACAGGAAATATTTTTATTTAATTACTCGGTATTGTTTATATATTCATGTCAAATATTTCATAAGGAAGTTGTACACATTGGAATGCCAAAAAATAAGCCTATTTTCATAATCCATGCATATGTATAAATCGATCGTGTATACTATAAAATCTTGATTATTTGGTCAATTAAAAAAAAATGCATACAAGTCTAAAACAATTGAGTGTAAACAACCAGACAAAGGTCTGAAACATCCAGCTGTTTCTACACATTTACAAAGGAATCAAAATTTTGGATCTTTTTTGGAAAATTTTTGAAAAATTTAGAGCTTGCTGAGGAATCATAGAATGTGCCATATATATTAGGGTGGTCCTTATTCAGGGCGAGGACGAATTTTTAATCAAACGCCCCCCAAATTGGCTCTAAATAATTTAAAAAAAAACCCTAATTTTTTCAGATTTTCATCTAGACTCTAACCCCTCCCGCCCGAGGGTGAATTTCCCCATTTTAAATACACATGTTTCGGCCATATTCTCAGGATATATTTTATTATGAGAGTAATAATTTTTTTTTAAATCCGCAACTGCGAGATTTTAGTGTTCATTGGTGCTACTACTATATGAAAAAAAACACATTATTATACCGATCAATTTAAACAAATTGCACACCTTTTAACTTTGAAACATGGTGGTAACCCACATTACAACCTCGATTTTCTTGAATTTTTCTAATTTATTTACTTTTTAACGTATTCAGATCCGGTTTTTTTGCAGAATTTTTTTTCAGAACAAAGTCCCGAACGGAAAAAGTCCTGAACGGACAGAATCCCAAAAATCTGTCAAACGTCAATGTCAATGCTCGAATGGTTTCGCACGATGCCGGGCGACGGCGTTAAAGGTTAAAATGCTGTACATTGGACCGAGGTCGAAATAAGGAAATTTTTTTTTCGTTACTCCGGAGTTTTTATATCGTACAGACGAGCTATAAAACCGATCGCCTACCAGATCCAACGATTTCATGGGCGAAATATCAATTATTTCGAAAAATTTGAAATTTCGGTTGCGGACCGTAAAGAAGCCTGTATACATGTGAACAATGTAAAAAAGAGAAAATTTTTTTTCCTTACTCTGGGGTATCTCTATTTGTACGGACGATCTATAAGACCGATCACCTGCCGGTACGGATCCAATCGTTTGATGGCGAAAATATCCATTAATTCGGGAAATTCGAAATTTTGGTAGCGAAACGTAAGAAAGCCTCTGTACAGCACCAAAATTTCGAAATTATCGAAATAATTGATATTTTGCCCATGAAACTATTGGATCCGGCAGGCGATCGGTTTTACAGATCTTATGTACAAAAAGTAATAGCCCAGAGCAATGAAAATTTTTTTTCTCATTTTTCTCATTATCTCATACCAGGCTTCGTTACCTTTGGTCACCAAAATTACGGATGTTTCGAAACGATTGAAATCTTGGCCATGGAGCTATTGGATCCGGCAGGTGATCGGTTTTATAGTTCACATGTACGAAATAAAAAGTTCGGAGTTCTGCTTTCCGCCACGAAAATTTCGGATTTATTCAAATAATTAATAGTTTTCCATCGATTCAATTGGGTCCAGCAGGTGATCGGTTCACATGTACGAATCAAATTGTCCGAAGTACCGAAAAAAAATGATCTCATTTCAGCCTCGGTCAAACGTACAAACGTTCAATAGATTTACAATCGATATATTAATAATAGATTTACAATTTATCAATTTACAAATACAATGAATACAATAGATTCACAATTTATAATATTTACAGTAGATTTAAAATAGATTGCAAATCTATTTTCAATCGATTTCAATACATTAAAAGGTGATATATCCACTTTAAAAGACACACACTTTTTTGTATTAAAACATGCGTCATTATAGAGATTCCAATCCCAATAATTTTACGTTCTTATTATTAAATTGGTTCCTCGTACATGGAAATGCAAAACCTTTATGCCTAGTTCAGATTGGGCGCGATGAGCAATGAGCGATATTAATGAGATCTCTGCTGTTCCAAAAAAGCAGAGCTCTCATTGAATATCGCTCATCGCGTCCGGTCTGAACTTGGAATTAGAGCTAATAAAAGTTGCGACTTGCTCGTTTCCACACCCACCATTGAGGTAGAGCAAATGTGGGCGCGTTTTTTTTATAGTGGTATCCCCTATAGGCCTAATCCACTCTGCCTACCTAACAAAGCCTAAGGCCAATCAAAAAACAAAGCGAAAGTAATTAGGAAATTAAAGGTAGCAAAGGCAGTTTATATTTTCGAGAAATATAAAATACCGACAACGCGAAGAGTCTAGTTATGAAGCTAATCCTCAACAAATAGTTGAGGATCACGTCTCCAGCACGATCTCTTCGTCATTGTGCTACGGAGGCTAACAAAAATAGCTTCCGCTTTGTTTCAACATCAACCCCCTCTGTCAACAGAGGGGGTTGAAATTTGAATATAAGACGATAAATTTACGCGGAGTATTGCCCTGAAAAAATGCAAAACAAAGCGGAAATAAAGACAAAATTGAGGGTAGCAAAGGCAGTTTATATTTTCGAGAAATATAAAATACCGACAACGCGAAGAGTCTAGTCATGAAGCTAATCCTCAACAAATAGTTGAGGATCACGTCTCCAGAACAATCTCTTCGTCATTGTGCTACGGGGAATAACAGAAATAGCTTCCGCTTTGTTTCAACATCAACCCCCTCTGTCAACAGAGGGGGTTGAAATTTAAATATTAAACAATACATTTACGCGGAGAATTGCCCTGAAAAAAATGCAAAACAAGGCGGAAATAAAGACAAAATTGAGGGTAGCAAAGGCAGTTTATATTTTCGAGAAATATAAAATACCGACAACGCGAAGAGTCTAGTCATGAAGCTAATCCTCAACAAATAGTTGAGGATCACGTCTCCAGAACAATCTCTTCGTCATTGTGCTACGGGGACTAACAAAAATAGCTTCCGCTTTGTTTCAACATCAACCCCCTCTGTCAACAGAGGGGGTTGAAATTTAAATATTAAACAAGACATTTACGCGGAGAATTGCCCTGAAAAAAATGCAAAACAAGGCGGAAATAAAGACAAAATTGAGGGTAGCAAAGGCAGTTTATATTTTCGAGAAATATAAAATACCGACAACGCGAAGAGTCTAGTCATGAAGCTAATCCTCAACAAATAGTTGAGGATCACGTCTCCAGAACAATCTCTTCGTCATTGTGCTACGGAGACTAACAAAAATAGCTTCCGCTTTGTTTCAACATCAACCCCCTCTGTCAACAGAGGGGGTTGAAATTTAAATATAAGACGATAAATTTACGCGGAGTATTACCCTGAAAAAATGCAAAACAAGGCGGAAATAAAGACAAAATTGAGGGTAGCGAAGGCAGTTTATATTTTCGAGAAATATAAAATACCGACAACGCGAAGAGTCTAGTCATGAAGCTAATCCTCAACAAATAGTTGAGGATCACGTCTCCAGAACAATCTCTTCGTCATTGTGCTACGGGGACTAACAAAAATAGCTTCCGCTTTGTTTCAACATCAACCCCCTCTGTCAACAGAGGGGGTTGAAATTTAAATATTAAACAATACATTTACGCGGAGAATTGCCCTGAAAAAAATGCAAAACAAGGCGGAAATAAAGACAAAATTGAGGGTAGCAAAGGCAGTTTATATTTTCGAGAAATATAAAATACCGACAACGCGAAGAGTCTAGTCATGAAGCTAATCCTCAACAAATAGTTGAGGATCACGTCTCCAGAACAATCTCTTCGTCATTGTGCTACGGGGACTAACAAAAATAGCTTCCGCTTTGTTTCAACATCAACCCCCTCTGTCAACAGAGGGGGTTGAAATTTAAATATTAAACAATACATTTACGCGGAGAATTGCCCTGAAAAAAATGCAAAACAAGGCGGAAATAAAGACAAAATTGAGGGTAGCAAAGGCAGTTTATATTTTCGAGAAATATAAAATACCGACAACGCGAAGAGTCTAGTCATGAAGCTAATCCTCAACAAATAGTTGAGGATCACGTCTCCAGAACAATCTCTTCGTCATTGTGCTACGGGGACTAACAAAAATAGCTTCCGCTTTGTTTCAACATCAACCCCCTCTGTCAACAGAGGGGGTTGAAATTTAAATATTAAACAATACATTTACGCGGAGAATTGCCCTGAAAAAAATGCAAAACAAGGCGGAAATAAAGACAAAATTGAGGGTAGCAAAGGCAGTTTATATTTTCGAGAAATATAAAATACCGACAACGCGAAGAGTCTAGTCATGAAGCTAATCCTCAACAAATAGTTGAGGATCACGTCTCCAGAACAATCTCTTCGTCATTGTGCTACGGAGACTAACAAAAATAGCTTCCGCTTTGTTTCAACATCAACCCCCTCTGTCAACAGAGGGGGTTGAAATTTAAATATAAAACGATACATTTACGCGGAGAATTGCCCTGAAAAAAATGCAAAACAAGGCGGCAATAAAGAAAATTGAGGGTAGCAAAGGCAGTTTATATTTTCGAGAAATATAAAATATAAAATGTTAGCAAGAAACAGAAAGTGCATAGATTGACATTGTTAGCAGGAAACAAAAAATTCATAGAAATAGGTAATTGTAGCTTTGTGGAACATGAAAAAAATAAAAAAATAAAATGCATAGAGTCAGTTTGTTAGCAAGAAACAGAAAATGCATAGAATTACATTGTTAGCAAGAAACCGAAAATGCATAGATTCACATTGTTAGCAGGAAACAAAAAATTCATAGAAATAGGTAATTGTAGCTTTGTGGAACATAAAAAAAATGCATAGAGTCACATTGTTAGCAAGAAACAGAAAATGCATAGAATCACATTGTTAGCGAGAAACCGAAAATGCATAGAATCACATTGTTAGCAGGAAACAAAAAATTCATAGAAACAGGTAATTGTAGCTTTGCGGAACCTGAAAAAATAAATAAATAAACTTTAAACGCACAAAGTACCAAGCACGTGTAAGAATGGCGTAATGAAAAGTATTGAATGGTATGATTACCAGGCGCTTTAAAGCGCAACTTTTACAAACGCGAATTCAGCCGTTAGCAAATTCATGCTTTTACAATGAAACATTGTCAAAGCATGAATTTCCCAGATTCCACCACGTGGAGGTGGCTGATTTGGAACCCTCTCCGAAAAAGTTTAAATCACGAAGCATAATGAAATGAAAAATAATTAAAAATAAAATTATAATTGAAAGTAAGTATAGTTTATTTCTCTGTATTTTTAAACATTTAATTTTTTATGATAATCGTTAAAAATTATTATGCAGTGACAAAAATCGTTCACAATCGAAATTGCCGTCCCATGCATCTCTCTCATACAGTTGTGAATTTACCAGAGCTCAAGAAACTGTATCATAAATGTCAGTAATGATTCAAAGTCGTGAGCGATGTCGGGAGATGACTGTAGACTTCTACCATGTGATTCCTCGGACGACCAGAGACTGAATGAAATGGCTAGAGGCCGGAGAACTCTCTCGCCCCTATTCCCCCACTTCCCACTACTCACCTCGACCAGAAATAATCGATGCATCGATTAATCGATTATGATAAAATAATCGATAGGGACTCGATTATAAAAAATAATTATAAACGTTTGGAAGTCCATTGGTGATCGATTATTGGTGGCCTAATTTAAACGTTTGGGGGTCAATAAGTGTTGATTGATAAAAAAATATCGACCACCAAGCGTTTTGATTGGCTGACGATCTTCATCTAACGATCTCCGAACGTTTTTATTTGCCGATCGCCGTTTTTTATGCAAAACTATTGACCACCAAGCGTTTTGATTGGCTGACGATCTTCATCTAACGATCTCCGAACGTTTTTATTTGCCGATCGCCGTTTTTTATGCAAAACTATTGACCACCAAGCGTTTTGATTGGCTGACGATCTTCATCTAACGATCTCCGAACGTTTTTATTTGCCGATCGCCGTTTTTTATGCAAAACTATCGACCACCTAGCGTTCTCATTGGCAGACGATCTTTATCTAACGATCTCCGAACGTTTTTACTTGCCGATCACCGTTTTTTATGCAAAACTATCGACCACCAAGCGTTTTGATTGGCTGACGATCTTTATGTAACGATATACGAACGTTTTTGCCTGCCGATCGCTGTTTTTGATGCAAAACTATCGACCACCAAGTGTTCTGATTGGCTGACGATCTTCATCTAACGATCTCCGAACGTTTTTACTTGCTGATCGCCGTTTTTTATGCAAAACTATCGACCACCAGGCGTTCTGATTGGCTGACGATTTTCATCTAACGATCTCCGAACGTTTTTATATGCTGATCGGCGTTTTTTACGCAAAACTTTCGACAGCCAGGCGTTCTGATTCGCTGACGATCTTTATCTAACGATCTCCGAACGTTTTTACTTGCCGATCGCCGTTTTTTATGCAAAACCATCGACCACCAAGCGTTCTGATTGGCTGACGATCTTCATCTAACGATCTCCGAACGTTTTTACCTGCCGATCGCCGTTTTTTATGCAAAACTATCGACCACCCAGCGTTCTCATTGGCAGACGATCTTCATCTAACGATCTCCGAACGTTTTTACTTGCCGATCACCGTTTTTTATGCAAAACTATCGACCGCCAAGCGTTTTGATTGGCTGACGATCTTTATGTAACGATCTACGAACGTTTTTGCCTGCCGATCGCTGTTTTTGATGCAAAACTATCGACCATCATGCGTGTTGATTGGCTGACGATCTTCATCTGACGATCTCCGAACGTTTTTACTTGCCGATCGCCGTTTTTTATGCAAAACTATCGACCACCAGGCGTTCTGATTGGCTGACGATCTTCATCTGACGATCTCCGAACGTTTTTACTTGCCGATCGCCGTTTTTTATGCAAAACCATCGACCACCCAGCGTTCTGATTGGCAGACGATCTTCATCTAACGATCTCCGAACGTTTTTACTTGCCGATCGCCGTTTTTTATGCAAAACTATCGACCACTCAGCGTTCCGATTGGCTGACGATCTTCATCCAACGGTCTCCGCACGTTTTTACTTGCCGATCGCCGTTTTTTACGCAGAACTATCGACCACCAGGCGTTCTGATTGGCTGACGATCTTCATCCAACGGTCTCCGAACGTTTTTACTTGCCGATCGCCGTTTTTTATGCAAAACCATCGACCACCAAGCGTTCTGATTGGCTGACGATCTTCATCTAACGATCTCCGAACGTTTTTACCTGCCGATCGCCGTTTTTTATGCAAAACTATCGACCACCCAGCGTTCTCATTGGCAGACGATCTTCATCTAACGATCTCCGAACGTTTTTACTTGCCGATCACCGTTTTTTATGCAAAACTATCGACCGCCAAGCGTTTTGATTGGCTGACGATCTTTATGTAACGATCTACGAACGTTTTTGCCTGCCGATCGCTGTTTTTGATGCAAAACTATCGACCATCATGCGTGTTGATTGGCTGACGATCTTCATCTGACGATCTCCGAACGTTTTTACTTGCCGATCGCCGTTTTTTATGCAAAACCATCGACCACCCAGCGTTCTGATTGGCAGACGATCTTCATCTAACGATCTCCGAACGTTTTTACTTGCCGATCGCCGTTTTTTATGCAAAACTATCGACCACCAAGCGTTCTGATTGGCTGACGATCTTCATCTAACGATCTCCGAACGTTTTTACCTGCCGATTGCTGTTTTTTATGCAAAACTATCGACCACCCAGCGTTCTGATTCGCTGACGATCTTTATCTAACGATCTCCGAACGTTTTTACTTGCCGATCGCCGTTTTTTATGCAAAACTATCGACCACTCAGCGTTCCGATTGGCTGACGATCTTCATCCAACGGTCTCCGCACGTTTTTACTTGCCGATCGCCGTTTTTTACGCAGAACTATCGACCACCAGGCGTTCTGATTGGCTGACGATCTTCATCCAACGGTCTCCGAACGTTTTTACTTGCCGATCGCCGTTTTTTATGCAAAACTATCGACCACTCAGCGTTCTGATTGGCTGACGATCTTCATCTAACGATCTCCGAACTTTTTTACTTGCCGATCGCCGTTTTTTATGCAAAACTATCGACCACTCAGCGTTCCGATTGGCTGACGATCTTCATCCAACGGTCTCCGCACGTTTTTACTTGCCGATCGCCGTTTTTTACGCAGAACTATCGACCACCAGGCGTTCTGATTGGCTGACGATCTTCATCCAACGGTCTCCGAACGTTTTTACTTGCCGATCGCCGTTTTTTATGCAAAACTATCGACCACTCAGCGTTCTGATTGGCTGACGATCTTCATCCAACGGTCTCCGAACGTTTTTACTTGCCGATCGCCGTTTTTTATGCAAAACTATCGACCACTCAGCGTTCTGATTGGCTGACGATCTTCATCTAACGATCTCCGAACTTTTTTACTTGCCGATCGCCGTTTTTTACGCAGAACTATCGACCACCAGGCGTTCTGATTGGCTGACGATCTTCATCCAACGATCTCCGAACTTTTTTACTTGCCGATCGCCGTTTTTTATGCAAAACTATCGACCACTCAGCGTTCTGATTGGCTGACGATCTTCATCTAACGATCTCCGAACTTTTTTACTTGCCGATCGCCGTTTTTTACGCAGAACTATCGACCACCAGGCGTTCTGATTGGCTGACGATCTTCATCCAACGGTCTCCGAACGTTTTTACTTGCCGATCGCCGTTTTTTATGCAAAACTATCGACCACTCAGCGTTCTGATTGGCTGACGATCTTCATCTAACGATCTCCGAACTTTTTTACTTGCCGATCGCCGTTTTTTATGCAAAACTATCGACCACTCAGCGTTCCGATTGGCTGACGATCTTCATCCAACGGTCTCCGCACGTTTTTACTTGCCGATCGCCGTTTTTTACGCAGAACTATCGACCACCAGGCGTTCTGATTGGCTGACGATCTTCATCCAACGGTCTCCGAACGTTTTTACTTGCCGATCGCCGTTTTTTATGCAAAACTATCGACCACTCAGCGTTCTGATTGGCTGACGATCTTCATCCAACGGTCTCCGAACGTTTTTACTTGCCGATCGCCGTTTTTTATGCAAAACTATCGACCACTCAGCGTTCTGATTGGCTGACGATCTTCATCTAACGATCTCCGAACTTTTTTACTTGCCGATCGCCGTTTTTTATGCAAAACTATCGACCACCCAGTGATCTGATTGGCTGAACATCTTCATCTAACGATCTCCGAACGATTTTACTTACCGATCGTCGTTTTTTACGCAAAACTATCGACCGCCAAGCGTTCTGATTGGCTGACGATCTTCATCTAACGATCTCCGAACGTTTTTACTTGCTGATCGCCGTTTTTTATGCAAAACTATCGACCACCAGGCGTTCTGATTGGCTGACGATCTTCATCTAACGATCTCCGAACGTTCATCAAACGCTTGGTGGTCGATAGTTTTGCATAAAAAACGGCGATCGGCAAGTAAAAACGTTCGGAGACCGTTGGATGAAGATCGTCAGCCAATCGGAACGCTGAGTGGTCGATAGTTTTGCATAAAAAACGGCGATCGGCAAGTAAAAACGTTCGGAGATCGTTAGATGAAGATCGTCTGCCAATCAGAACGCTGGGTGGTCGATGGTTTTGCATGAAAAACGGCGATCGGCAAGTAAAAACGTTCGGAGATCGTCAGATGAAGATCGTCAGCCAATCAGAACGCCTGGTGGTCGATAGTTTTGCATAAAAAACGGCGATCGGCAAGTAAAAACGTTCGGAGATCGTCAGATGAAGATCGTCAGCCAATCAACACGCATGATGGTCGATAGTTTTGCATCAAAAACAGCGATCGGCAGGCAAAAACGTTCGTAGATCGTTACATAAAGATCGTCAGCCAATCAAAACGCTTGGCGGTCGATAGTTTTGCATAAAAAACGGTGATCGGCAAGTAAAAACGTTCGGAGATCGTTAGATGAAGATCGTCTGCCAATGAGAACGCTGGGTGGTCGATAGTTTTGCATAAAAAACGGCGATCGGCAGGTAAAAACGTTCGGAGATCGTTAGATGAAGATCGTCAGCCAATCAGAACGCTTGGTGGTCGATGGTTTTGCATAAAAAACGGCGATCGGCAAGTAAAAACGTTCGGAGATCGTTAGATAAAGATCGTCAGCGAATCAGAACGCCTGGCTGTCGAAAGTTTTGCGTAAAAAACGCCGATCAGCATATAAAAACGTTCGGAGATCGTTAGATGAAAATCGTCAGCCAATCAGAACGCCTGGTGGTCGATAGTTTTGCATAAAAAACGGCGATCAGCAAGTAAAAACGTTCGGAGATCGTTAGATGAAGATCGTCAGCCAATCAGAACACTTGGTGGTCGATAGTTTTGCATCAAAAACAGCGATCGGCAGGCAAAAACGTTCGTATATCGTTACATAAAGATCGTCAGCCAATCAAAACGCTTGGTGGTCGATAGTTTTGCATAAAAAACGGTGATCGGCAAGTAAAAACGTTCGGAGATCGTTAGATAAAGATCGTCTGCCAATGAGAACGCTAGGTGGTCGATAGTTTTGCATAAAAAACGGCGATCGGCAAATAAAAACGTTCGGAGATCGTTAGATGAAGATCGTCAGCCAATCAAAACGCTTGGTGGTCAATAGTTTTGCATAAAAAACGGCGATCGGCAAATAAAAACGTTCGGAGATCGTTAGATGAAGATCGTCAGCCAATCAAAACGCTTGGTGGTCGATATTTTTTTATCAATCAACACTTATTGACCCCCAAACGTTTAAATTAGGCCACCAATAATCGATCACCAATGGACTTCCAAACGTTTATAATTATTTTTTATAATCGAGTCCCTATCGATTATTTTATCATAATCGATTAATCGATGCATCGATTATTTCTGGTCGAGGTGAGTAGTGGGAAGTGGGGGAATAGGGGCGAGAGAGTTCTCCGGCCTCTAGCCATTTCATTCAGTCTCTGGTCGTCCGAGGAATCACATGGTAGAAGTCTACAGTCATCTCCCGACATCGCTCACGACTTTGAATCATTACTGACATTTATGATACAGTTTCTTGAGCTCTGGTAAATTCACAACTGTATGAGAGAGATGGGACGGCAATTTCGATTGTGAACGATTTTTGTCACTGCATAATAATTTTTAACGATTATCATAAAAAATTAAATGTTTAAAAATACAGAGAAATAAACTATACTTACTTTCAATTATAATTTTATTTTTAATTATTTTTCATTTCATTATGCTTCGTGATTTAAACTTTTTCGGAGAGGGTTCCAAATCAGCCACCTCCACGTGGTGGAATCTGGGAAATTCATGCTTTGACAATGTTTCATTGTAAAAGCATGAATTTGCTAACGGCTGAATTCGCGTTTGTAAAAGTTGCGCTTTAAAGCGCCTGGTAATCATACCATTCAACACTTTTCATTACGCCATTCTTACACGTGCTTGGTACTTTGTGCGTTTAAAGTTTATTTATTTATTTTTTCAGGTTCCGCAAAGCTACAATTACCTGTTTCTATGAATTTTTTGTTTCCTGCTAACAATGTCAATCTATGCACTTTCTGTTTCTTGCTAACATTTTATATTTTATATTTCTCGAAAATATAAACTGCCTTTGCTACCCTCAATTTTCTTTATTGCCGCCTTGTTTTGCATTTTTTTCAGGGCAATTCTCCGCGTAAATGTATCGTTTTATATTTAAATTTCAACCCCCTCTGTTGACAGAGGGGGTTGATGTTGAAACAAAGCGGAAGCTATTTTTGTTAGTCTCCGTAGCACAATGACGAAGAGATTGTTCTGGAGACGTGATCCTCAACTATTTGTTGAGGATTAGCTTCATGACTAGACTCTTCGCGTTGTCGGTATTTTATATTTCTCGAAAATATAAACTGCCTTTGCTACCCTCAATTTTGTCTTTATTTCCGCCTTGTTTTGCATTTTTTTCAGGGCAATTCTCCGCGTAAATGTATTGTTTAATATTTAAATTTCAACCCCCTCTGTTGACAGAGGGGGTTGATGTTGAAACAAAGCGGAAGCTATTTTTGTTAGTCCCCGTAGCACAATGACGAAGAGATTGTTCTGGAGACGTGATCCTCAACTATTTGTTGAGGATTAGCTTCATGACTAGACTCTTCGCGTTGTCGGTATTTTATATTTCTCGAAAATATAAACTGCCTTTGCTACCCTCAATTTTGTCTTTATTTCCGCCTTGTTTTGCATTTTTTTCAGGGCAATTCTCCGCGTAAATGTATTGTTTAATATTTAAATTTCAACCCCCTCTGTTGACAGAGGGGGTTGATGTTGAAACAAAGCGGAAGCTATTTTTGTTAGTCCCCGTAGCACAATGACGAAGAGATTGTTCTGGAGACGTGATCCTCAACTATTTGTTGAGGATTAGCTTCATGACTAGACTCTTCGCGTTGTCGGTATTTTATATTTCTCGAAAATATAAACTGCCTTTGCTACCCTCAATTTTGTCTTTATTTCCGCCTTGTTTTGCATTTTTTTCAGGGCAATTCTCCGCGTAAATGTATTGTTTAATATTTAAATTTCAACCCCCTCTGTTGACAGAGGGGGTTGATGTTGAAACAAAGCGGAAGCTATTTTTGTTAGTCCCCGTAGCACAATGACGAAGAGATTGTTCTGGAGACGTGATCCTCAACTATTTGTTGAGGATTAGCTTCATGACTAGACTCTTCGCGTTGTCGGTATTTTATATTTCTCGAAAATATAAACTGCCTTCGCTACCCTCAATTTTGTCTTTATTTCCGCCTTGTTTTGCATTTTTTCAGGGTAATACTCCGCGTAAATTTATCGTCTTATATTTAAATTTCAACCCCCTCTGTTGACAGAGGGGGTTGATGTTGAAACAAAGCGGAAGCTATTTTTGTTAGTCTCCGTAGCACAATGACGAAGAGATTGTTCTGGAGACGTGATCCTCAACTATTTGTTGAGGATTAGCTTCATGACTAGACTCTTCGCGTTGTCGGTATTTTATATTTCTCGAAAATATAAACTGCCTTTGCTACCCTCAATTTTGTCTTTATTTCCGCCTTGTTTTGCATTTTTTTCAGGGCAATTCTCCGCGTAAATGTCTTGTTTAATATTTAAATTTCAACCCCCTCTGTTGACAGAGGGGGTTGATGTTGAAACAAAGCGGAAGCTATTTTTGTTAGTCCCCGTAGCACAATGACGAAGAGATTGTTCTGGAGACGTGATCCTCAACTATTTGTTGAGGATTAGCTTCATGACTAGACTCTTCGCGTTGTCGGTATTTTATATTTCTCGAAAATATAAACTGCCTTTGCTACCCTCAATTTTGTCTTTATTTCCGCCTTGTTTTGCATTTTTTTCAGGGCAGTTCTCCGCGTAAATGTATTGTTTAATATTTAAATTTCAACCCCCTCTGTTGACAGAGGGGGTTGATGTTGAAACAAAGCGGAAGCTATTTTTGTTAGTCCCCGTAGCACAATGACGAAGAGATTGTTCTGGAGACGTGATCCTCAACTATTTGTTGAGGATTAGCTTCATGACTAGACTCTTCGCGTTGTCGGTATTTTATATTTCTCGAAAATATAAACTGCCTTTGCTACCCTCAATTTTGTCTTTATTTCCGCCTTGTTTTGCATTTTTTTCAGGGCAATTCTCCGCGTAAATGTATTGTTTAATATTTAAATTTCAACCCCCTCTGTTGACAGAGGGGGTTGATGTTGAAACAAAGCGGAAGCTATTTTTGTTAGTCCCCGTAGCACAATGACGAAGAGATTGTTCTGGAGACGTGATCCTCAACTATTTGTTGAGGATTAGCTTCATGACTAGACTCTTCGCGTTGTCGGTATTTTATATTTCTCGAAAATATAAACTGCCTTTGCTACCCTCAATTTTGTCTTTATTTCCGCCTTGTTTTGCATTTTTTTCAGGGCAATTCTCCGCGTAAATGTATTGTTTAATATTTAAATTTCAACCCCCTCTGTTGACAGAGGGGGTTGATGTTGAAACAAAGCGGAAGCTATTTTTGTTAGTCCCCGTAGCACAATGACGAAGAGATTGTTCTGGAGACGTGATCCTCAACTATTTGTTGAGGATTAGCTTCATGACTAGACTCTTCGCGTTGTCGGTATTTTATATTTCTCGAAAATATAAACTGCCTTCGCTACCCTCAATTTTGTCTTTATTTCCGCCTTGTTTTGCATTTTTTCAGGGTAATACTCCGCGTAAATTTATCGTCTTATATTTAAATTTCAACCCCCTCTGTTGACAGAGGGGGTTGATGTTGAAACAAAGCGGAAGCTATTTTTGTTAGTCTCCGTAGCACAATGACGAAGAGATTGTTCTGGAGACGTGATCCTCAACTATTTGTTGAGGATTAGCTTCATGACTAGACTCTTCGCGTTGTCGGTATTTTATATTTCTCGAAAATATAAACTGCCTTTGCTACCCTCAATTTTGTCTTTATTTCCGCCTTGTTTTGCATTTTTTTCAGGGCAATTCTCCGCGTAAATGTCTTGTTTAATATTTAAATTTCAACCCCCTCTGTTGACAGAGGGGGTTGATGTTGAAACAAAGCGGAAGCTATTTTTGTTAGTCCCCGTAGCACAATGACGAAGAGATTGTTCTGGAGACGTGATCCTCAACTATTTGTTGAGGATTAGCTTCATGACTAGACTCTTCGCGTTGTCGGTATTTTATATTTCTCGAAAATATAAACTGCCTTTGCTACCCTCAATTTTGTCTTTATTTCCGCCTTGTTTTGCATTTTTTTCAGGGCAATTCTCCGCGTAAATGTATTGTTTAATATTTAAATTTCAACCCCCTCTGTTGACAGAGGGGGTTGATGTTGAAACAAAGCGGAAGCTATTTCTGTTATTCCCCGTAGCACAATGACGAAGAGATTGTTCTGGAGACGTGATCCTCAACTATTTGTTGAGGATTAGCTTCATGACTAGACTCTTCGCGTTGTCGGTATTTTATATTTCTCGAAAATATAAACTGCCTTCGCTACCCTCAATTTTGTCTTTATTTCCGCCTTGTTTTGCATTTTTTCAGGGTAATACTCCGCGTAAATTTATCGTCTTATATTTAAATTTCAACCCCCTCTGTTGACAGAGGGGGTTGATGTTGAAACAAAGCGGAAGCTATTTTTGTTAGTCTCCGTAGCACAATGACGAAGAGATTGTTCTGGAGACGTGATCCTCAACTATTTGTTGAGGATTAGCTTCATGACTAGACTCTTCGCGTTGTCGGTATTTTATATTTCTCGAAAATATAAACTGCCTTTGCTACCCTCAATTTTGTCTTTATTTCCGCCTTGTTTTGCATTTTTTTCAGGGCAATTCTCCGCGTAAATGTATTGTTTAATATTTAAATTTCAACCCCCTCTGTTGACAGAGGGGGTTGATGTTGAAACAAAGCGGAAGCTATTTCTGTTATTCCCCGTAGCACAATGACGAAGAGATTGTTCTGGAGACGTGATCCTCAACTATTTGTTGAGGATTAGCTTCATGACTAGACTCTTCGCGTTGTCGGTATTTTATATTTCTCGAAAATATAAACTGCCTTCGCTACCCTCAATTTTGTCTTTATTTCCGCCTTGTTTTGCATTTTTTCAGGGTAATACTCCGCGTAAATTTATCGTCTTATATTTAAATTTCAACCCCCTCTGTTGACAGAGGGGGTTGATGTTGAAACAAAGCGGAAGCTATTTTTGTTAGTCTCCGTAGCACAATGACGAAGAGATTGTTCTGGAGACGTGATCCTCAACTATTTGTTGAGGATTAGCTTCATGACTAGACTCTTCGCGTTGTCGGTATTTTATATTTCTCGAAAATATAAACTGCCTTTGCTACCCTCAATTTTGTCTTTATTTCCGCCTTGTTTTGCATTTTTTTCAGGGCAATTCTCCGCGTAAATGTATTGTTTAATATTTAAATTTCAACCCCCTCTGTTGACAGAGGGGGTTGATGTTGAAACAAAGCGGAAGCTATTTTTGTTAGTCCCCGTAGCACAATGACGAAGAGATTGTTCTGGAGACGTGATCCTCAACTATTTGTTGAGGATTAGCTTCATGACTAGACTCTTCGCGTTGTCGGTATTTTATATTTCTCGAAAATATAAACTGCCTTTGCTACCCTCAATTTTGTCTTTATTTCCGCCTTGTTTTGCATTTTTTTCAGGGCAATTCTCCGCGTAAATGTATTGTTTAATATTTAAATTTCAACCCCCTCTGTTGACAGAGGGGGTTGATGTTGAAACAAAGCGGAAGCTATTTCTGTTATTCCCCGTAGCACAATGACGAAGAGATTGTTCTGGAGACGTGATCCTCAACTATTTGTTGAGGATTAGCTTCATGACTAGACTCTTCGCGTTGTCGGTATTTTATATTTCTCGAAAATATAAACTGCCTTTGCTACCCTCAATTTTGTCTTTATTTCCGCTTTGTTTTGCATTTTTTCAGGGCAATACTCCGCGTAAATTTATCGTCTTATATTCAAATTTCAACCCCCTCTGTTGACAGAGGGGGTTGATGTTGAAACAAAGCGGAAGCTATTTTTGTTAGCCTCCGTAGCACAATGACGAAGAGATCGTGCTGGAGACGTGATCCTCAACTATTTGTTGAGGATTAGCTTCATAACTAGACTCTTCGCGTTGTCGGTATTTTATATTTCTCGAAAATATAAACTGCCTTTGCTACCTTTAATTTCCTAATTACTTTCGCTTTGTTTTTTGATTGGCCTTAGGCTTTGTTAGGTAGGCAGAGTGGATTAGGCCTATAGGGGATACCACTATAAAAAAAACGCGCCCACATTTGCTCTACCTCAATGGTGGGTGTGGAAACGAGCAAGTCGCAACTTTTATTAGCTCTAATTCCAAGTTCAGACCGGACGCGATGAGCGATATTCAATGAGAGCTCTGCTTTTTTGGAACAGCAGAGATCTCATTAATATCGCTCATTGCTCATCGCGCCCAATCTGAACTAGGCATAAAGGTTTTGCATTTCCATGTACGAGGAACCAATTTAATAATAAGAACGTAAAATTATTGGGATTGGAATCTCTATAATGACGCATGTTTTAATACAAAAAAGTGTGTGTCTTTTAAAGTGGATATATCACCTTTTAATGTATTGAAATCGATTGAAAATAGATTTGCAATCTATTTTAAATCTACTGTAAATATTATAAATTGTGAATCTATTGTATTCATTGTATTTGTAAATTGATAAATTGTAAATCTATTATTAATATATCGATTGTAAATCTATTGAACGTTTGTACGTTTGACCGAGGCTGAAATGAGATCATTTTTTTTCGGTACTTCGGACAATTTGATTCGTACATGTGAACCGATCACCTGCTGGACCCAATTGAATCGATGGAAAACTATTAATTATTTGAATAAATCCGAAATTTTCGTGGCGGAAAGCAGAACTCCGAACTTTTTATTTCGTACATGTGAACTATAAAACCGATCACCTGCCGGATCCAATAGCTCCATGGCCAAGATTTCAATCGTTTCGAAACATCCGTAATTTTGGTGACCAAAGGTAACGAAGCCTGGTATGAGATAATGAGAAAAATGAGAAAAAAAATTTTCATTGCTCTGGGCTATTACTTTTTGTACATAAGATCTGTAAAACCGATCGCCTGCCGGATCCAATAGTTTCATGGGCAAAATATCAATTATTTCGATAATTTCGAAATTTTGGTGCTGTACAGAGGCTTTCTTACGTTTCGCTACCAAAATTTTGAATTTCCCGAATTAATGGATATTTTCGCCATCAAACGATTGGATCCGTACCGGCAGGTGATCGGTCTTATAGATCGTCCGTACAAATAGAGATACCCCAGAGTAAGGAAAAAAAATTTTCTCTTTTTTACATTGTTCACATGTATACAGGCTTCTTTACGGTCCGCAACCGAAATTTCAAATTTTTCGAAATAATTGATATTTCGCCCATGAAATCGTTGGATCTGGTAGGCGATCGGTTTTATAGCTCGTCTGTACGATATAAAAACTCCGGAGTAACGAAAAAAAAATTTCCTTATTTCGACCTCGGTCCAATGTACAGCATTTTAACCTTTAACGCCGTCGCCCGGCATCGTGCGAAACCATTCGAGCATTGACATTGACGTTTGACAGATTTTTGGGATTCTGTCCGTTCAGGACTTTTTCCGTTCGGGACTTTGTTCTGAAAAAAAATTCTGCAAAAAAACCGGATCTGAATACGTTAAAAAGTAAATAAATTAGAAAAATTCAAGAAAATCGAGGTTGTAATGTGGGTTACCACCATGTTTCAAAGTTAAAAGGTGTGCAATTTGTTTAAATTGATCGGTATAATAATGTGTTTTTTTTCATATAGTAGTAGCACCAATGAACACTAAAATCTCGCAGTTGCGGATTTAAAAAAAAATTATTACTCTCATAATAAAATATATCCTGAGAATATGGCCGAAACATGTGTATTTAAAATGGGGAAATTCACCCTCGGGCGGGAGGGGTTAGAGTCTAGATGAAAATCTGAAAAAATTAGGGTTTTTTTTTAAATTATTTAGAGCCAATTTGGGGGGCGTTTGATTAAAAATTCGTCCTCGCCCTGAATAAGGACCACCCTAATATATATGGCACATTCTATGATTCCTCAGCAAGCTCTAAATTTTTCAAAAATTTTCCAAAAAAGATCCAAAATTTTGATTCCTTTGTAAATGTGTAGAAACAGCTGGATGTTTCAGACCTTTGTCTGGTTGTTTACACTCAATTGTTTTAGACTTGTATGCATTTTTTTTTAATTGACCAAATAATCAAGATTTTATAGTATACACGATCGATTTATACATATGCATGGATTATGAAAATAGGCTTATTTTTTGGCATTCCAATGTGTACAACTTCCTTATGAAATATTTGACATGAATATATAAACAATACAGAGTAATTAAATACAAATATTTCCTGTAGCAAAGATTCATCATAATAATAGTAGGTGCCGTTTATTTACTAAAATTGAAATATTGTTACTACAAAATACCAAAAAAAATATTAAAAACATATTAATTAAGAAAAAAAATTGCGCGTGGTGGTTGCATAAATTTAAATAAATAAATAAATATATAGACTTTATATTTCGAGGACCCAATTATTATTGGTATTTGAAGAATACAGAGTTCATAAAATAAAAATATTTTCTGTAGCAAAGTTTCGTCATAATAACAGTATATACCATTTATTTACTAAAATGAAAACATCGTTATTAATAAATAAAAAAAAAAATATTAGAAACATATTAATTCCGAAAAAAAATGCGAGTAGTGGTTTCGATCCCTAGACCGACAGGGTATATAGTATATAGCAGACTGTGCTAGCGGTTCACAGTCCGTAGTCCGTGTAACATATATATCTGCGTTTTCGCTCGATACCATGCGCACGCCACGCTCAGTCAACCTGCATTACCCGGGAGGCCAATGTGCACACAGCTGACTCAGAATCTGCCACACCGCCCGAGTCAATGTCCACGCGAACTACCCCCACTACCTCGGCCAGTCGAAACCCCCTCGAGCACCTGCGTAAGCAATCTCTCTACTCTCTAGTCTCTGCTTTGGCCTGTCACACATCCGTCACCTGACGAAAGCGTTGATTACGGTAATTTTACGTCACGTGTAGTCTCGTGTCGTACGTCATCGTTGACCAACTCGCTCACGTGTGGACACCATAAAAAATTGCCCCAGGATCCAGGATTCGTCGTATCGTGACATTCGCAGTTAAAAATCGTAAAAAACTAGGGGTGAGACGAGTTCTAAATTTATTTAGCTTAGCAAAGTGATGAAGCTCAACGCGAAAAAATAACGTTATTACGGATATACATCGTAAAATAAGAATGAAAATTTGGCAAAGTTTATTGACATCGTCCGTTAAGTTGACCACGTGTTTCGTCAGATTTCCTTCTTGCAAGGCCAAACATCGCACTTCCTTTCGAAGCTTCGCCTCGATGGCATCGTCAGGGGTGAAAATCGGTACGCACAACGGTTGTTTCCATTGCGACGAGGCACTGGCTTGTTTCATGCTGAAACAATTGCCAGAGTATAAAAACGCAACAATCGTTAGGTAAACATCGAATTATCATTCGAATCGTTTTTTTTTTTGTTTTGTTTTTGTTTTTTGCGTTTGCACGTCGAACGATTCGCGCAATATTGTGGCTTTTTTCGTTCTCGTTTCATCGAAGATCGCGCGATGACAAAATTCTGGATACCTGCGACATTGTGGTGGACGTGGGCGGCGTTTACGATCACGCAAGACGCCGTTACGATCATCACATGCGGTATGTCAAATACGATAAATTGAATTAATTTTTGTTTTTTTTTCACCGCTATCGTCGATCAATGCAAATTTTACTTAAAAATTTATCCTTTCAAAAATAATACGTATAAGCCTTGTTTATCGGGTCCTTGCGTGCTTTTCGCTTTTTTTTTTCTCCAGGGAGTTCAAAGAAACGGGAAAGACCGTTATGAAAAAGGAAGGTCTCGATTGGAACATTAAATTGAGCAGCGCAGGCCTGATCTATTGTCATTACGGCCACAGAGTCATTAGACAATTGGTGCCCGAAATTATTGACGATTCGGACATCGATCGTATCTTCAAGAGAGTCTACGAGTCCTTGATAAAGGAAGTCGACGCGGTGGACAACGGAGTACCGATGTTCGACGGGGAGCCTGTGTGAGTAAAAAAAAACCGAAAAAAAAATTCATAAAATCTTGATCCGTCGATGGTGTAAAACCTCATACGCTCGCCCGTCTCGCGCTTACTCGATTAAATGCGAGTCGATGTTTGGTGTATCAAAAAAAAAAAAAAAAGTTAAGCCATACGAAGCATGTACGCAAGTTCTCTACAATTTTTAACGCGTCGCGAAAAGAGGTGCGTGCTTTTCGCATCACCCAAAGCTTCCTAATGCACATGGTTGTTACGCGTATGGAAAACCGGGAAAACTCAGGGATTTTCCTTCCTCCTGGAATAATCAGGGAAAAGTCAGGAAATTTAGAAAATTCTCTGGAATTTTTATATAATTTACTTTTTGCCAGAATTACGAAAAAAGGAAACCAACTTAAAAACAAAAAAAAACTGAAAACTATAAAAATAAATATTTTTGTATATTTTTAATATTCATATTATTCTTTATTGCATACAACAAAAGTTACGTCAGCGCCAAACAATGAAAATTTCAAAAACTAAAAACTAATTTACTCCAAAGCTCTAAAGCTACGCCTCTGCATTCGATTTGTCGATACGCAACTACACCAATTATTATTCTAGATAAGTGTTTGTATTTATTTTTCATTTATTGGCACCGACATATAAAAATTTCCGTTTATAATAAAGAAGAGGTTCGGTATTTGCTTTTAATGTATTTATTTTTTACTTTACAGCGCGTAAATTATTTTTTGTATTTCAGTTTTTTTTTTTTTTTTAATTTTTTATTTCAATATTTAACATTTTTTTTACTTGACCCTAATCTCCCTGGAATATTTGCAAAACCTGTATGGAAAACCTGGAAAAGTCAGGGAATGTGTGAGTCAATAATGCGTAACAATCATGATACAGGAAATGATCCGACGGATACTCGTAGCAAGTAAATCTACGAATATCATATTTATTTATTTATCATATTTATTCAACTGTACATTGGGATTTTGGGATTTTACAAACAAGAGATACAATTTAATGAAAATCCGTAATGTATCCAGAATCACTATAGCTGAATAAGCGCATAGAGCCCTTTGTCCGCACCTCGGGTTTGAGTAATTTCTGTTTCGCAATATTTTTAGTAGTCGATGCGAAAGGAAAACGATTTCCCTTTTTTTTTTTTCCTTTTTTTTTTCTTTTTATGTTAAGGATTAAAAACTATTTGAAAAAAAAACCATTCACTTAAATCAACTAGATTTCTATACATTATGCCATCGTTTATTTATCCTTGTAGAAAAAAACGAGTTGAGGAATTCGACCTCCGTATTCTTTATCATCTCTGTTATTTTCTTTTTCCTACGTTTTGTGTTTTGGCCATGTAGTTCTTCTCGCGATATTGATGCGAAGGAGTTATATATATTCCGTGCGCCCATATATATTGAAAGAATCGACGTCCACGCTCTTGATCAAATCCCGGTTATTTTGATAGCTCTTTGACTGGTACTTCTCGTTCGATTTGACTGTTGTACTGGTTCAAATAAGTTTCGATTTGGGCAGTGTTCGATTGCAGTTTCGAGGAATTTTTGTCGAATATTCGATACATTAGCCTCGCTATATAAAACTCTGGTAGGGTGTCGCCGGTCTTTGCTCTCAGCATAAATTTTAAGACGCGTTTCTGTACAGTTTGGGCTTTTCCTATCGAATTCTGTCGAGGTCTCCCCCAGCCTATAATCTCCCATAGAAGAGAATTGATTCGACTAGCGCACAGTAGACCGTCTAAAGTTGTCGCTTATTTAGTATCTGTCCAAGTTTTTACAGTATACAGGTGGTATATCTAATTTTTTTTTTTACAATACAATCTATATGATAGTTCCATCTCAAGTGACTATCAGTTATAACGTCTAAATATTTTATCGAGCTTTCTCTCTCAATTTTTTGGGCACATACAATTCTTGTTTTGGTCGCACACATTTTCATGTACTATTTTAATAAAATTAAAATCTGGTCAGCAAGAAATTGGGCTTTTTTGATATTCATAGTCAAGTAATTTTCCCGAAACCAATCTCTGAGAAGGCTAAATTCGTTTTATATCATGTTTTTTTTTAAGTTATCCCATGTTTTCTCACTGAAAAGTATCGCAGTGTCGTCCGTATAGCTTATAATTTTACCTATTAATTTTTACCCAATGCATTCATGAAAAATTTTAATTATGCGGGCATCCGTGAGAGTAACGAAGCTCTGAATTTAAAAAGAATTCAGCCTCTAGTTTTTGTGATAATAGCAAGCGAACGAGCACCTCGTACACGTGTCTGCCTGCTTGAAACGAGAAAAAAAATCAACTCGAAGCTTTTTCGATTTTTAGCACTTTCGCGCAGAAATTTTTAATCATGGAGAATAATTCTGTGTGATTTCTAATAAGACGAAAATTTTTTGTGCACTTGATGCAAAAAATTATCGAACGGAGTACGAATGAAAAAGGTGAAAAAAATCGACCATCGGATTTCAAAAATGTCGAAAAAAAAAATATATATATATAAAAAAGATCATAGGAATGTAAATGAAGCAGCATTTTAAAGCATGAAGAGTCAGAAAGAGAATGAAGATACTGTAGGATCCCTGCTACGATGAGAAGAAAAATTATAACGATTTCAGTGCAACTCGATTTTAGTTAAAATATAGTACGAAAAAAAAGGATTTTGTGTGTTTTTTTTTCTTTTTAAAACCGTGCAGAGACGTATATATCATTTCACAAATCTACTTTTGTGAGATACTGTAGGATCCCCGCTACGATGAGAAGAAAAATTATAACGATTTCAGTGCAACTCGATTTTAGCTAAAATATAGTACGAAAAAAAAGGATTTTGTGTTTTTTTTTTCTTCTTTTTAAAACCGTGCAGAGACGCGTATAATTTCACAAATCTACATTTGTGACATACACTTTATCCTCCTGGTATATTTCCTAATCTTAAATTTCCCAAAATTAATTGATACTCGATTTTATGAAGAGAAAATTGTGCAATTTTTTTTTTTTTTTAGTTATCGTATAGTAACAAATCTGAGCGCACGCGTAGCAAGACTGAATCCTGACTGGAACAGCGAGGATACCGATACCGACACTCGTTTTGTCAAAGCGATCGATCTGTGCGGCGAGGAGTTTAAATATTTCGTTAAAAATGCCGCGAGTACTTGGCTACCGGTGAGGGAAATCGTCAAGGAAGCCGTTTCCAAGAGATTCGAAGTGAGTCAGGAGAATGGTTAAAAAAATTCTTTGTTTTTTCGTTTTCAAATATCGTTGCACAGAAATTTTACGTAATTTTTGAGGCATCCTCCACCAATCCAGCGACGTTTCTTCGTCGACCAGGCGAAATTCCTCAAAATACTCCATATTAGTTTTGGTGATCGTTGAAAAATACTTTCTTGCAATTAATTCAAATTTTTAAATTCAATCGTTTGTAAAAAAAAGTTTTATTATATTTTCAGCAGCGATCGTGCTAAATATAATGAATAAAACTTATATATTATAATAAATATATAATACAATGTAATTTCGAAAAATATTTAATTGAATCTACAAATATGCTCGAAGATTTTTGGAAATTTAGCGGAAAAAGTCTTGAAGAAGAAAAGAAAAAAAAACAAAATTAATTTTTTTAGAACAAATTTAACGTCGCAAAGTCGAGAGAATATGACAAAACGTGCATTAAATATTTGAGAGTGATTGCAACTTTTACATTTCATCATTTTTTTTTCCCCCTAGGAAAAATTGAATTAAAAAATCTGAAGTAATTCACAGAAATTTTCGCAAACTGATCAAAGTTCTCAAAAATTCCACGGGAACGAAAAAAAAAAGTGGCATTAACGTTAAAATTCCGAAAAAGATTGTATTTACATCATTATAAGATTCAAATTTCCTTCGGATTCATTTATTTTTCATCCGTTGGCATCAGTGAAGCCATTTTCCCAATTTTTTTCCCAAAGGTCGATCCCAGCGGTGAAATAATCGAGCTGGTCAAAGCGTTACCCTGGAAGGATTCGCTGTTCGAGCTTGAGGAAGAAAGTGCGATAGAGCCAGCGATCAAGTACGCGATATTTCAGGACAATACTTACAGGGTTCAAGGAGTACCGGTTGGGCCAGGAAGTTTCGTATGCAGGTAATGAAAAAAAAAAGAAAAAAAAAAAAAAAAAAACAAATAGCAACAGCTTTCGGAAATTTCTTGTCACTGTTATCGAAATTAGAATTCGTTAAGCACACGTCCCGATATAATTACAAGGATGTTCCTGCCCGAGGCTTGGGCCGGTTTGAGGGACGAGGAATTGTCTCGTGTAGCCGGCATCGAGGACTGCGTATTTTGTCACACGATTCGTTTCATCGCCGCGCACAAGACTCGAGACGGCGCTCTGTCTATGGCCCGCAAAGCTCTGGAAATCGGTAGATCGGCGAACAAATGATTTTCGCCGACAAAGCGTATAACCATAAAATTCCTAATTATTATAATATAGAAAAATTATTTAAAATAAACCATTTGGATTTTTTCAACAAACAAAAAAAAAAAACCATTGAATCTACGTACCATGTTTTAGGATAAATAATGTCCATATTGATGGTTTTTAAGCTCCGATCGTCATCGAGGAATATTTAATGATGGAACAAATTTTTATACGCCCATTTTCCCCAGAGCTCTTAAATATTAAATGCCAATATATCAACATTTATCATAAACGTTGAAATCAATCGAGACGCATATATTCTTCTTTTCACACGAGCATGTATTTATTACATTCGCGAAATTGAAAATTTGGCACAATCATAATATCAGCACCAAGAAAAGTGCAAACTGGGACTTTTTTCTCACCGGTAATTCATGTTTTGAGCGGGGGAGACCGAGGGCGTAACAATTTTCTTTGTATCAAAGAGAAAAAGAGAAAAAAAAATGTCAATATATCAACATTTATTATAAACGTTGAAATCAATTGAGACGCATATTTTCTTCTTTTCAAACGAGCATATATTTATTACATTCGCGAAATTGAAAATTTGGCACAATCACAATATCAGCTCGAAGAAAAGAGCAAACTGGAATTCCCCTAATTTTTCTCTTTTCTCAGCGGTAATTCATGATTCGAGCGGAGGAGACCGAGGGCGTAACAATTTTCTTTGTATCAAAGAGAAAAATAGAAAAAAAAAGGCCAATATATCAACATTTATTATAAACGTTGAAATCAATTGAGACGCATATTTTCTTCTTTTCAAACGAGCATATATTTATTACATCCGTAAAATTGAAAATTTGGCACAATCAAAATATCAGCACGAAGAAAAGAGCAAACTGGGATTCCCCTAATTTTGCTCTTTTCTCAGCGGTAATTCATGATTCGAGCGGAGGAGACCGAGGGCGTAAAAATTTTCTTTGTATCAAAGAGAAAAGGAGAAAAAAAAATGTCGAATCGTTTTTAATGGTGGGCAGCGGCGTGAGCTGCAAGATGAGCTGCCTTGGCATGGGCGACTTCCGGTGTGTCGATGACACGACCGTCGTGTCCGATGGGTGCAGCGGACGCGTAACCGTAAGCATAGATCGGCGAGTGTGCGTAAGCGAGACCTCCGTATCCGTATCCACCGGTCTTGGCAGCCTCCTGAGATTTGAAAAAAAAAACTTTTTTTAACCAATATTCCAATTAATTGCAGATTTTTTATAATGATAAATCCGCAATAATTTCCTTCGATTATCGAAAATTATCGTTTTATTAAAAAAAAAGCATTTTTCAGAATTTACTCTTGAATTCAATTCATTTCCGGAAATTAAAAAAAAATTAATTTGCCAGAGAGAGAGAGGGAATTTAAAAAAAAATTTCTTTTCAGTATGTCAAGGGAATACAAAATTATTATTATTGTCTTTTTTGCCAAACCTGCGCGTGAGCAGCGAGATGAGCTGCTTTGGCATGAGCAACCTCGGGAGTATCGACGACGCGTCCATCAGCTGCGAGGGGGGCGGGCTGAGAATATCCATGAACCGGATAGGTCACGTAAGGGGATGCTGCGTAGGCAAGCGCCGGCGCGTAACCGTAGCCATAAGCGTTTCTCGCTGATTCGCTGGCATGCGCGGCGAAGTGAGCTGCCTTGGCGTGCTCGACTTCCGGCGTATCGACGACTCTACCGTCGTGACCGATCGGAGCCGCAGCGTGATATGCATAAGGAGAATATGCCGGAGCCAAATATCCCGGGGTCGCTGTCGCTATGGCCACAAAGGCGGAAAGTAAGATCTGAAATTTCGTAGAAAAAAATTGAATATAAGAAGAAAAAAAAATATCCAATTCAATTGAGACAGCGAGAATTCAAATCGGTTGCTAAATTTTTCAAAACGGTTTTTGACAAAACTTTTGTAGCTTCAATGGATCTGTATGGCTTGAATCGTTAAGTATAATTCTCGCGGTTGAATTTCGCAAATGTACCGGTCAAAGTGTGCTCGTGTATTTGAGTGCAAAATTTCGGGTTTGCTCGTCTAAATGAATTTATTGGATCGAAAAAGATTGGGATATTTTGCATTGATCGAAAAAATTTCTAAATTATTCTTCAAGTGCTCAAATTCGTACATAAATCCTTTTGTTTTATGATGGATATTAACATATATCGAGAGGTTCAATTATAGGCAAAGACCTGGCTGGAAAAAAAATCGATTGGCTTTGAGTCAAATTTCGACGAGGTAAATTTTCGTTCCACAGTTTTTTCCAAAAATAATTCATAAAATGTTTTTCCGACCTTTACGAGTTATGATACCTTTTTTTTTCTTTCAAGATGCTTCTTCAATTCGCTCTATGCTTTTTTTTTTCAAATTAAAATTTATTATTCAAATACATTAAATTACTGACAAATAAATGAATAATTGACCACTGACTGCTAATCGATTCGAAAACTTTCTCGTATGCTCGCACATTATTCTCAAAGGTTTCTGCTCTGCAGGGTCAAGTTGTTCAATTTTATTCACAAATCTCTCGTTTTAAAAACAATCGCTCATGAATTTTATTTTGTGATCTATTGGATCAAAATCATTGGCTTTTTTCCCCTCTTTTTTGAGGATCGTAGTACATTTTATTGGTAGATTTTACCTTTTAACAGCTGAATTTTTTTGGAGCGTTTGGCAAAGTTGGTAGATGCTGAATCTGAATTAACGAGTACCCAATGTGAGAAAAAAAAATTATTCCAGAATTTTCCTACCCTGAGAAACTACCCCCAAATGAAAAAACCACCCCAATCGCTTGAAAAACATCTTAATTTCATTTCCCATCGTTCATTTCTGCCGGAAATTGAGGAAAAGTCATTCCAGAACACGTAGTGGGATTCTGAAGAACTTACGGATCAATCAACCCTTATGAACTACCCCTCAATTGAGAGAAATTCACCCCCCTCAATGGATAAAATGTTATTATCTCATTTTCCGTTATTTTATCCTGATCTGAATTGAAATATGAGTATTCCAGAACACATGAGCGTATTCTGAAGGACTTACGAATAATTTTAACCCTTATGAACAACCCTTCGGTTGGGAAAAATTCATCCGCAACGCATAAAACGTTATTACTCATTTCCTACTACTTCATCCTAATTCAAATCGGAATATGAGTATATCCTGGAACACGTGAATATATTCTGAGGAACTTACGGATCATTTCAATACTTATGAACTGTCCCTCAATTGAGAAAGTGTAGGGGTAGTTTTCGATGTTTTGTTACTGTTGTGGGTAATTTTCGATTCAAATTTTCTTGCTACAAATTTTTCATGTGTTTTCAAAAATTTATATGAAATGAACATCGATAAAAGTGCATTTTCAGGCGCATCACCACTGCTAGGGGCGGTTTTTGATGTTTTGTTACTGTTAGGGGTAGTTTTTGATTCGGATGTTCTTGATACAGATTTTCCATGCGTTTTCGAAAATATATATGAACTGCATCAATGGAAGTGAATTTTTGGGAGTATCACCATTTCTAGGGGTGGTTTTCGATATTTCGTTACTGTCAGGGGTAGTTTTCCATTCGGATATTATTGCTACAAATTTTTCATGTGTTTTAAAAAATTTATATGAAATGAACATCGATAAAAGTGCATTTTCAGGCGCATCACCACGCTAGGGGCGGTTTTTGATGTTTTTGTTACTGTTAGGGGTAGTTTTTGATTCGGATGTTCTTGATACACATTTTCCATGCGTTTTCGAAAATTTATATGAACTGCATCAATGGAAGTGAATTTTTGGGAGTATCACCATTTCTAGGGGTGGTTTTCGATATTTCGTTACTATCAGGGGTAGTTTTCCATTCGGATATTATTGCTACAAATTTTTCATGTGTTTTCAAAAATTTATATGAAATGAACATCGATAAGAGTGCATTTTCAGGCGCATCACCACTGCTAGGGGCGGTTTTTGATGTTTTATTACCGTTAGGGGTGATTTTTGGTCCGGATCTTTTTGCTACAAATTTTCGATGTTATTTCAAAGCGCATACTTGAGATCGCGACTTTAAAAAAAAAAATGTTTCCCGAAAGTTTTCCTCATATCTCATTTTTTGCACTTTTCGACAGGGTGTAAAACCGAAGAGATGCAACCCCTCGCGTTCGCCGAATTTTTTATGATTAGATGCATCCTTCGTCTTCAAGATACGACCTTAACTATGTTGATATGTTCATTTTTCTGGAAGTTACGATTTTTCAAAGTAAGCGGGACGTATGTGTCCCACCAGCCGTTGAAGGGTTAATTTCTCAAGGGCTCGGTTATAAGACTAAGAAAACATTTTTTTTTGTTTCAAAGAATTCTCAAATCGCATGTCAGTCAGGATCTACGATATCGAAACGGGTAGCTCTTCCTCGTGCGTGCTTCATAATTAATATGCTCAAGTTACGACGATAACGCAGCTGGATAGTCACGCTATGATAAAATATACAGTGCGTGACGTGAATAATTTCTATGCTGTTTTTACTACGCAATGAGAGATAATCGCATCGAAACTCGGATTACCGCTATGCTTTTCACTTTGGTTTCCCGTGTCTTTTTCACTCTCCACGAATGTCGACGAAACACTTGCGCACTTTTTGCGGAATGCACTCTTGTCGATGCACGTCGTGTTTTAGCATAGACACAGTCAGGATAGATGAAAATTTGGCGTTACTTTGAAAAAAAATGAAAGAATCTTTTTTCTATTATTTTTTTTCTCAAATGTATTTGGTATAAATAGCTTCGAGTGACCTAAGGTCACTCAAACCTTTGATAAGTAAGTCATACTTTTGATCTTATAATTTTTTTTTGTTGCAAAAAAAAATCGTTAAAAATACAAACAGAATGTACAAAAACGACATTTAGCTGCTATTTTTATTTCCATGCGATGCACCGCAAAAATAATCCTTCAACTTATGGAAACAAAGAGTAAGCACGCGGAGTTAAACAAATTATTGAGAAAAAATATTTGTGAAATAAATTTAAAAAAATAATTCGAAAAGTCTTCCAATGAATTAGTTGTTGAATTTTTCTTTGGGAATGTCAATATTTATTATAAAATAACTATACTGTTAAAGATTATTCGTCGTTATTCGTGGAAAAAAAAAACATGAATATTTATGGCAAAATAATTTTTACTTAAAAAAAAAATTGGAAAATTAAATTCTAAAACTGTGAGAACATGAAAATTGCAAAAAAAAAAGTTTCAAATAATTAAAGATCATTTTAAATATTGAATTTTAATTAGTGTTGATGGTTTTTCAAGCAATTATTCAAATTTTTTTTGCTAGAACGATCCCACAAATGATATTTCTCTCGAATTTTATTGATTTTGGTGTTGCAATTTATTACTCTCATCTTTCGTCAAAAAATGCAAGCGTCCGGATGTAAATCGAGATTGAACTCATGGACGTGTGAATAAAAGCTTTTTTTTTGGATCGTGACTCGTTGATTAATTGATTTCATAAATTAAATGAAGAAATTTGAAAAAAAAAAACATTATATATATTTTTTATATTTTACAAAGATATAGGTGAAATATATTTGATCGAAATATATTATTATTTATATGATTGTACAATAATAACAAGATATAAATCGCACATATGTCTGTGGCAAAAACTTTTTATGCTTTCGAGTGTAAAACTTGCATACACCTTTTCTTTTCTCTCACCGAAATATCAAAGGCTCGTAGAAAAACAATTTCCCCAGCTATAATCATTCACGAAGCCACGTGCATTTTGAACATCCTCGTGCATTGTTTCGACAAGTGAAAATCAATATCAATTTGAGTCCATCTCAATGAGATGAAAAAAAAATCAATTGTAGCAAACACAACGCGAATACCGAGTTTCGATAATAACTTTTTAAAAGTTTTATTAGGAAAACAATTTTTACAAAATATTAAGCAAATACTAAAAAAAAAAATTTATTTTCTTTTGATGAACTCTCGTCACTGACCTTTTTGAAATTTTTTTTTGAAAAAATTCTCTCACAATTTTCTAATTTTGTATAGTTTTGTAATTTTCAAAAAAATTGTTCGAGTATCTTCAAGATTCTGTTATCCATGAAGCTGGAATTACTTTAAAAAGTTTCAGAGCATTACGTAGGCTTTGTAAAAAATCGTATCTAAAATTCATGGACTTTTAAGTCCATCTTAGTCCAAAATTATGAATTATTCCTGAATTATATACATGTATAAAATATTTTTCTTTGAAAAAATTCGAATAATCATTTTCTCTCCCAACAATTCTATCTCACAATTTTCTAATTTTTTTTAAGTTTTGTCATTTTCAAAAAAATTGTTCGAGCTTCTCAAAGATCCCGTTATCCATAAAGCTGGAATGAGTTTAAAAAAAATTTCAGAGCAATACGTGGGCTTTGTAAAAAATCGTATTCAAAATTCATGGACTTTAAAGTCCATTTAAGTCCAAAATTCATGAACTTTTGGTCCATCT
The DNA here is from genome assembly GCA_963564615.1 of Rhorus exstirpatorius. Lineage (NCBI taxonomy): Eukaryota > Metazoa > Arthropoda > Insecta > Hymenoptera > Ichneumonidae > Rhorus > Rhorus exstirpatorius. The sequence goes on from OY751317.1 coordinate 20,575,860, forward strand.
TGGTTCAAAATTGTGAATTATTCCTGAATTATGTACATAAATAAATGTTTTTCTTTGAAAAATTCGAAAAATCATTTTCTCTCCCAAAAATTATCTCTCACAATTCTTAATTTTTTTTATAGATTTGCGGTTTTCGAAAAATTCATGGACTTTTAGTCCATTTTAGTCCAAAATTATGAATTATTCCTGAATTATATATAATAAAAATACAAAAAAAAAAATATTTCTCTTTGAAAAATTTGAAAATTCATTTTCTCTCCCACCAATTATCTCTCACCATTTTATAATTTTTTTTTATAGATTTGTGATTTTTGAAAAATTCATGGATTTTTAGTTCATCATAGTCCAAAATGATGAATTATTCCTGAATTATATACACCTATGTATATATATATAAATATATTTCTCTCTGAAAAATTCGAAAAATCATTCTCTCCCAACAATTATCTCTCACAATTTTCTAATTTTTTATAGTTTTATAATTTTCAAAAAAATTTTTTTTTCGTGCTTCAAGATCCTGTTATATCCATAAAGCTGGGATGACTTAAAAAAAAATTTCAGAGCAATACGTAGACTTGGTAAAAAATCGTACCCCAAAAATCATGGACTTTTAGTCCATCTTTAGTCCATAAATTACGAATTATTCCTGAATTATAATATAAATTACAATTTTTTTTTTTCATCGTATTCATATACTCACGAAGGTCCTCATGATTTCGGTGAATCGAGTTGTTTTACAAAAGCGCTGCTGGTAATTCCAGTACTCGCTGACAGGAGACTTGGACTGTTTGTGCTGTACCAAGTTGATCGGTACACCTTTTTATACATGAGAAATCGAGTAGGGAGTGTAATACATAGTCGATCGTATTTTGTTATATCGAGTGGGGATTGCTTACCGCCCTGGAGCAAACTACAAATGATTATTAAGGCAAAATAAAAAGTATACGAGATATCCCAAATGCGCGACATTGACATATTACATTTAAGATTGACAGTTGGCAGCATTGAGATTCGAGACGCGTGTGGTATCAATGACACACACCAGAGTGAGCGACGAAGGGTTTTTATTTCTCTCTCTCTCCAATTAAGATCAGGTCGAAACGATTGTTTTTTTTTTTCCCCCATATATAATTTGCTGTCCCCATCCTACACAAGCCACTTTTTCACATCGTGTCCTGGTTCACGGAAATCGTGTTTTTTTTTTCTCCGATCATTTCTCGTCCGCATGCTCGAGATTCTGGTCAGTACCGAGGTCGCGAGATGTCGCATGCATACACGCGAATTACCCATCATCCCCCTCGCTCCTTTTATTCGCGATCGCTTTTAACAATCACCCTTTGGTGAGGTTATGAGATTAAGGATATTTTGCACTTTATATTCCCGCATCCAAAGATATAAGTCACGGTGAATTGTAGCAGATCCCGATAAGTTATTAATAAAAAAAAATAAACAAAAAAAAAAAAACAAATCGACGACATCGAAGACACCGAGGATATTGAGTTTCAGCAACAATAATGTTGTAAAGTTATTAAAAACAAATTAAAAACAAATATTTTCAACTAAATATCCGAAGAAATTATTATTCTCTTTCATGAATTGTAATATCGAATCTTTTTATTGCACACAATTTTTCCCTTTATTGTTTATATGTAAATAATTGAAAAAATTTAACGTCTCCGTGAAAAACAAAACATTTTGTTAATTTTTTTCTATGCTGCCAATGTCTAATAGTTTTTATTGCACACAATTTTTCCCCATAATATTTTCCTTGATTGTTTATGTGTAAATAATTGGAAAAAAATTAAATTTTTCCGGGAAAAAAATATTAAAAAATGTTTTTCTGCACTTCATCTTCGTTTTTTGAAGAATTTTTAATAATTCTTATGATTTTCATTGAATTATCCGTGGTGCTCGATAAATTATGTAAGAGAAATACATTCGAGATTTTCAAAAAGATATAACGATGAAACCATAGTCAGTCAATTTGAAATTTTGCAAGGATATTTCGTAGACTGGGGGCGAGAAAATATCCAAAATTCACGTAAAAAACTCTCTTTTGCTCTCTATATTTTTCAACTTTGTTTATCCTTAAGCCGAACTGAAGTTTGTTTAAATGACATTTATTTTGGCTCGAGATCGTTTTCATTTCATTCCGAAAGATCGTTTCCCGGAGAATGTCGAATTAGTGAGAAAAACGTTCGATGCTACTGACCCAACCCTTAAAATTGTTTGACAAGTTCCGGGGTTTTTTTTGTTTGATTTTTTAAGTTATTTTTCTTTTTTTTTTCTAATTTTTTTTAAAATTAGTTTGAATTGCCTAAACTCATCTCTTGCAGTCGATTTTTAATTTCGAGGATATCGAGCTCACTCCGGGGCTGAAAGGATAACGAAATAAGGGTTGAAATAAAAAATTTGGAGGATAAAAAATTCGAACAATTTGATCGAGTGAGTGCTAAATTTGTAAAATAATAATTATAACAATTACGAACTGGATCAATCGATAGTAATGGGATTCGATGTACCACAGCATGTTTTATTAACATAAAAAAAATCATTGAGAACCGTTGAATTTTTTTTTTTTTTTTTACAATCTGAAAAGACCGATCGATTGATATATAAAAGTTTGTAAAAACGATTTTTAGCGTTTAATACACGGGAAAAAGGGGGGCGATCTGTCTCATTAGAATTCTCAAATTCGATATCGAAAGTCATTAAGAACGAATGACCATGCGATAATTGTATTCAAATTGATCAAAAAGCCTACGCGTTATTTGCACTTCCGGGATCGAAAATTTATTGAAACGTGAGAGGATATTCGAATTTTCGAGGTTAAAGAATTTAAATATAGCCTCACTCGTATATTTATATATATATATATATATATATGCATGATAAAAAAAAACGATTTTAATTTATGATATATCGGATTTCTATCTATATCCTATAACTCATTGTAAATTGACACGTTGGCAAGAAAGTCAGCAAGGACGTGCCCTTAAAGATTGCGTGACACATTTCCCGGTGTGCCACACATCTCGATTCGTCCAAACTTTCGAAATAATTATTTCATCGACCTGCAAAATCGATCCTATAATAAATCGATGAAAATTTTTTTGGAAATTAATTTTTAAAACAATTGATTGAAGCAAAATGGTATTTCGGAAAAACAATACCAATCATCTTTGTCCAGCAGACTATTTGTGTAAAAAATTTGGGCTCGATAGCATCAAATTTGCGAAAGTTAAAACGTGGACATACATTTTTCGAAAAATTCAAAATTTAATAAAACCTGAACCCCTCGGGGAATTCTTTTCAAATTCAATACCAATCACCTTTATCCCGCGGACTTTTATATAAAAAGTTTGGGCTCGATTTTTCGAAGAATTAATAATTATATAAAATCTGAATCCCTTGGAATTTTCACCAAATTCAATTCCAATCATTCTTGTCCTGCAGACTCTATTTATGTAAAAAGTTTGGGCTCGATAGCATCAAATTTGCAAAAGTTAAAACGCGGACATACATTTTTCGAAAAATTCGAAATTTTATAAAATCCCTTATGGAATATTCGCCAAATTTAATTCCAATAATTCTTATCCTACAAACTATTTATGTAAAAAGTTCGGGCTGGATAGTGTCAAATTTGCGAAAGCAAAACAAAACCTTCCCCATGAGAACTCAATAAAATAATAATAATAATTAAAAAAAATAATAATAATAATAATATCAATAATATCTCATAAAGGTGAATGAGCGACAGGTTGTACAGGTGAACCAAGGTCGTGAAAGACCAGTGGATAGCAGTAAAATCCCTCGTCCTCGATAACCGAGACCGTTTTTTTTTCGCGATCGAATCCAAGCTCAATCGACAACGCGAATTACCGATTGCTATACAACACAATCCCACGAAACAAAAGTGGTCAACTCTCGGTGGAATTTTGCCGCAGATCTATATAAATATATATATTTCTCTACATTCAAATTCCATTGCGAGTCCACTATTTTTTTTTCTTTCTTTCTTTCTTAACTCTCGCACGCTGACAGAAAATTTACATACAATTATAAATAGAGCCGTTCCAACGAAAAATCATTCGGCATAATTATGATTGATCGTTGAAAAGGAAAATTCTTGAGATATATTTTTACCATGGTATACAACGTCCTTTCCCTTTTACAATCTCTCTCGTACGAAATAATGTCGTTTTTTAAATTTCTTTTATAACTAAATAAGTATTAAAAAAAAAAAAAAAATTCGTAATGCTCATCCTGAAAGAATAATTCGAATTACGTTCCCAATTATTTGTGAACTTGTCATTTTAATAATTTGATTAGAAAATGCATTCGGGTGCAATGTATATTTTAATTAAAATTTCAAATTATCATTACCAATCCTTCGAATCGAAAAATTATTACTTTTTAATTCTAATAATTATTGGTCATCATTGGTACTTAAAATTTTTTCTATTTATTGTTTACTCGAGTGATATTCGGACACTCTCAAATTAATGAGAAAATACAAAATGGCAAAAAAAAAAAAGCGAGAGCTTAAAGAGACTGTTAAAATAAAAATAAAAAATTAAATAAATAAAAAATCGATAAAATTTTTAAAAATTCTTCAAAATGAAAACAAAAAAATTTGTAAATATTTTTTTTTTCACGGAGAAATTTAACTTTTTCAATTATTTACATATAAAAAATAAAGGGCAATTACGTGGGAAAAATTTTGTGTTAATAAAAAAGATCAGATATGAAAATTCATGAAAAAGAATAATAATTTTTCTGGATGTTTGATTGAAAAAAATTTGTTCTTAATTCGTTATTGATGACTTTTCAACATTGTTGTTGAGACTCAATAATCCTCGGTGTCTTCGATATCGTTGATTATTTTTTTTTTTTGCATTTTTAACTCATCCGGATCTACTGCAATTCGCAATGAATTTTACTGCTGGATGGAAATGTAAGTATGCAAAACATCTTTAACTACTTATTTATTTTATATTTATTTATTTTCTAATCAATTTATTAACGATCTATTTATTCATTCACTTATTTGGCAACCAGTTTGTTAAATATTTATTTATACATTCGTGATAAAGGACACTATCAATTTCATTGTAAAATGATGAATAATTTTTTTTTTGAGACACCTGTTCCTCATATTCTTTCAATAATTTTCAACGTGCAATTTCAACGTGTTGAAGATTCAATAAAAAAATAGAGGTCGTTGTGAAATACATGCGACCGAATTTTTTTTTCTCAATTGAACTCGCACACGTCAAACTTATATACTCGTTGTAAAATCATAATTATTTTTCTCCCGATTATGTTTCGATCATTTAAAAAAATTAATCGATATAACGAGCAAGCTACAATGAATTTGGCCAGTCCTTACGTTCGTAATAAATTTCGAAATTTTCGTCATTTTTACATTCCCTCGATCGTCACACGTGACCACAATTGGGATTTTGATGGTACGAAGGTTCTGTCAAATTTTTCAATAATAACGAAACATTATTTATTTCGTCGGATCCAGCTCATGATTTGTCGACTCTAAATAAATTCTCGTCTTAGTTGCATGAAAATCAGTGCCGTGTAAACATCTTTTTTTTTTTTTTTTACCATCACACGATAAAACATTCATTCTTACTCGTTGTTTTTGTTGCAAATTAAATTTAAAAAAACTGCATAATCTGTGTTTGTCGATTCTTTGGAATATCAACAATGCAAAAAAGTTCGTCGGAGGCCGATCATAATGCCTGTCGGATGAATTATCGTTGCGTTATGCGGTGTTGAAAAATACGTTGAATAATATATTGCGGATAACATATTACGTGTGATAATAATAGCTCATGCGGCATTGTAACGAGCGTGAAAATGAAAAATAATTCGAAAGTATCGTATTATAGAGTACGAGTCGCTGCATGGGTCATTCGAGAGTATAAGGGCAATTAAAAAATTCATTATCTCCTGACAGTCGAAAGATCCCACGTGTAATACCAGAGTTTTTAGATCGCCATCGACATTTTCATTCAGAGAATTTTCATTAATTACAAAAAAAAAAAGAAATAAATAAATAAAACGTATATCAAGCGCGTTTCACGCGATAGAAATAAAAATCTTCACTGCTATCGATTTTCCAGATGATATCCTCCATGCGCACTTGCAAAATTTTCTTCTTTTTTCCCCCCTAACAAACAAAGAAACGATGTGAAAAAAAAAATTGAAATAGGGATTTATTCTTTACGAAAAAAAATTGAAAAAACAATCGTGCCTCGCGTCCGAAGTCAGAATTGTCAGCGATGAGGAAAAAAAAAAAAAAACAAAGTTGGCTTCCAGCCTCGATCGATGAGATCCGAGGGGGATGATCGAAATAATCTGAGAAAGCCCCATATATTGTATGTGCGTGAAGACATGCAATCTGTATTCGAGTGCATTCGGTGCACGGACTACCGACGAGTATAATTCTTTCGATTGGTATAGTTGAAAAAAAAAAAAAAACATGCACATCTGAATAGTTCCTCGGTGCACGGGCACACACGCGCGTGCATTATCGAAAGATCCGGTAGCCCACAAGATCGTCACGCACGCATGATTTAAAGTGCGCTTTACTAAGGCTACACACGTGTTATTATTTCCGATCGAAACGTATTTTTTTCTCGCTTGCACGTCCTCAGATCACATACTTTTTCCTAATTTACATCTCTCTCTCCCTCTCTCTCTCTCTCTCTCTCTCTCTCTCTCTCTCTCTCTCTCTCTCTCTCTCTCTCTCTCTCTCTCTCTCTCTCTCTCTCTTGGCTTAAGCTCAAATTGTTCTTAATATTATTTTTTTTTTCCTTCGCTTCTCCCTTCTTCCCTCGAACATCGTGGATATATATTAACCGATCGAAAAGGTGTGCGCGCGTGTGATGCAATGACAGCGGGATTGCGTGGTCGATTTACTCTGCGGGCGAGTCTGGTGGGTGTTATAATGCTTCGACTCACGAACTATACGTTTATGTTGCGCCTCTTGTTTTTTTTTTTTTTTTTTTTTTAATTATTTTTTTAACTTCTTTCATTCCACGAGTTGCAATATCACACTTCATTCTACATGTTAAGTAACGTGACCTCTAGCGTTACACACAGGTTTTGTCGTACACGCGACAGGATAACAGGAGGTTATTACTTTTTTTTTTTTTTAATAACTTCGATACAATCATTTCAATATCGATTATAGAACATACATGAGACAAGCGGACAAGCGTTACGGAATTAATGGTTACGGAATCGTTGAATCTGCGTGATCGGTTTTATCGATTAATTGATAGTGGATACAACACATTGAGATTAATTAAATGATAAAATCGTTATATCAATTGCGGCAGCGAACGAAAAATATAAAAGGTCCGAGGGGGATCGCACGAGTGGGGACTTTCGAAAAATTTCTAATTTCATGCGAATCTCATAAGACTTGAAGTGAAATCCTCAAATTGCTAGGCCTATAGCTGTATATAGGTGCGATTTTTTTTTACAATTATAAATCATTCTTGTTTATTTGTGATGGGGGGAAACAAAAATTGATTGGAGAACGGGGCAGTCTGATACGGTGCTCGAAATATCAGTGAATTTTATTATCATCTGGTCATTCAGGGTGAAAAAAATAATGACCCGAAAAAAATGACACCATCAATTTCACGAAAATTACCTTCGGTAAAAATTTAACTCTTTGGGAATTAAAAAATAATTTATTTACAAACATCTCGCGCGGGTGTAGTACACTGAACCATTTTGATGTTAAATTATATGTTTAAATGATTTGAAAAAATTGTACGCATCCAACGAAACTTCGACGATCATTCGTCCAATTTATCGTATGATTTCGTAAAATTTTACAAACTTTTTTTTTTTGCTAAATACCATCTCTCAATTCTGCATTGAATTTTCACCATTTGGAAAAATCATGATTTTAGTTTAATTTACACAATTTTTGAGTGACGTTCATCTGCTCACGTTTTGACGATGAAATATTTCGATGTTTTCGTTTGTCATTTTCGAGATACCGATTTTGTCAGGGGGGGGATTTTTTTTTTGCTCGTACAAATAGATCGGTGACCAACGAAGGCAATGCCACTCATATATGCAGCTATGTGTGCATGCGCGATACGTATATGTACAGTATTCGCGATAGGAGTGGGTGTTTTAATGATAGATCTCACGATAAAACGCATAGCTCGCTGGTAATGAGGACCTTTATCGGTCCGGCTATTACTGCACTCGTAGACACAAACACACACACATGTATATCACATACAATGGCGAAACAAAGCCCCGTATCTTTGAAATTCCAAACTATATTCCGGCACGCCCGATTCACCATATAGTCTGGCGTTTCATTGTTCAAAACCCTATCGAACTCGCGTTCCTCTTGCTTCAGGCGCTAAACGATCATCCGTGTATATCGCGATCGTTATAGTCAATTATATTATCCCTCGCATACGGACCGGGGCTTATAGACATCTTTGGAACTTTTTTTTTTCCACCTGTCATCATCGTTAATCGTTCTCATGAATATCATTATCATCGTTACAAGGAATATTCTGGGCAAAAATTGTTAACCTGTAATCGTTTCGGGGTTCTATAGAAAAATTAACGATCGAGCGAAAAAAATATAACGGATTTGGACGATAGATCGATGGATTCGCTTGATTGAAACCGAATATGACGGAGAGAAGAATGCAATTAAGTTGAGCATCGATGCAACAACAAATGAGAAAAATTTTTACGATAGTTCTATACTGATATTGAGATTATCATTTTGATAATCTCAAGGCTACCCTATATATATATATATATAGGGTATATATATAGGGTATATATATAGGGTATATATATAGGTATATATATAGGTATATATATAGGTATATATATAGGGTATATATATATATATATATAGGGTATATATATATAGGGTATATATATATATATATAGGGTAGCCTTGAGATTATCAAAATGAGTATAGAACTATCGTAAAAATTTTTCTCATTTGTTGTTGCATCGATGCTCAACTTAATTGCATTCTTCTCTCCGTCATATTCGGTTTCAATCAAGCGAATCCATCGATCTATCGTCCAAATCCGTTATATTTTTTTCGCTCGATCGTTAATTTTTCCTCTCAAAGCTGACATTCCATCCGTGTGTGGATTGGTACTTGGAAAATTATCACAATCGATACAGTGAGCCGCTGAGAAGTCTTCGGGACAATATAGGAGGGATACAATGCGCGCGGGGCCAATAAAAGGCGGTCCAGGTTAATTCACGTATGCGCGCATATATATATAGGAGCTGATGCACGAAATTACATACGCGTGTATTGAAGATTTGTCGTCTATATATGTGCAGACACGGGTGACGTTGAAGGTGTGCCCTCGATATTGTGCCTCGCGCGTGCTATAGGACATATAGAGGCGGATATATATATCTCTCGGGAATGCCTATTGTAAAACTCGTATCGACTGTTTCGCGTATTATATATCTGTTATACATAATAACGCTTCGCGGGTACATATACCAGCCTCATAATGTGTATTATCGCGAGCTCACACGACGAGGAGACATTCAATAATGGCAAATGACAAATTCTTTATTGTCGAAGTACACGGGGGGGGGGGGGGGGGGAGGCCTCGATACAAAGCCACCCCGTTTGAATTTTTTTTTCAAACTATTCACCTTTTCAGCGACCCACGCGCCATCGAGCTCGATACTTTTCCTTCCTTAATTACGATTCATGAGACTTCCTATCCACTTTTTTCCGCGTGTAGCACACACACACCACAGCTCGTTGTATACGCATTCATTCGCAGGATTATCCGAAGATGTATGTCGACTAAAGTTGAATTTAAACGATCTGCATATGGAGAAAACGTTATGAAAGAGATCTAGCGATTATTAAATTTATTACCAGCTATGCTGTTGTGCTATTCATTAATCAGCAAAATGTTAAAAAGTGTCGGGTATTAAAAAGTATGTAGCGCATAGTAAGAACTGTTATGCGTATAGTAAAAAAATAACAACGCACTTGATACATTTCACCATGTTGCGCAGTAATGAATAGTAAAACTGCATAGCTGTTAGTAAATTACTATTTTTACAGGAATAATAAATGAATCTCTTCGATTCATTTTTCTCCGTGTAGGAAAAAGGGGAGGTTTTGAAAATTCAATTTTTTTTCATCATATTCTCGATAAATCATAATATTACCCGACAAGTTGTCATTGAATTATACATTGAGGGTTGGACTCCAGTGATGTTTCGACTCTTAACTTTACTAGATCGTTGGATGCCGCAGGTGTATTTAACGTTACAGTACTTTTTATCAGTGCGCTCGCCATATTTCCCCTCTTTCCTCTCTCATGAATTAACTTTTCATCTCGTTTCATCATGGCATATAATAGTATACGCGTGTACACGTGAAGCTATGTCGGCGCAATAATACAGCGCGACGACGACTCGCGCTCGCTTTTTCCTTTCAAAATAAAGAGATCGCGCCATGCTCGTGCGAATGGGCCTCGGTCGCATGTATATATATATATATATATATATATATACATAGTCAAAATGAGATTTCGTGTTGCATTCTCGCGATCGTTGGCTATTGAAATCGTAAAAATTGGTGCAATCCTCTCGTGCGGTCGTGTACACCAAGTATACGACATGACCGAGATATCAGTTATTAGCTTGCAACAGATTCATGAAATCACAGGCGTGACCATCGTCGAGACTCCTTCGGTCGTTAAATTTCTTTCTTTCTCTCATTCGGCAAACTCTAATGTACGAAATCACGCGAAATTATATGGTTTGCAGTAAACGGTAATTCGGGCAAACGCGGGTTCGCATGCACTTGAGCAATCGCGGATTTCTTATCAAAATCTCGATCTATATTTTTCATCAATCTCATCCTTTATCCTTAACACGAATAAACGAAATACGTTTATACTGGACGTGAAAGCTCTTCAGGATATATACGTGGCACTATAGTAGTTCATAGTCGGTGAATTTGGGAAATCATTCGTAATAATAATGGGACAAAATTTGGGGCTGGTATATGGTAATTGCGGAAAAGGCTCTATTGAAAATGTAACCGGAGCTTCCGCGGTCCCGCAGGAATTTCGTTAGACAATTAAACGGTCAGCATGATGACGATTCGGGGATCCACGAGATTTCCCTCAGCTTGAGTCTCCTTTTGTTGCGCTTCAAAAGTTTCAGTCTTCGATTGAGCATCATTTTTTGGGCAATGATGAACTCAGAATCGTGTGACAGATATTCGACAGGAATACGCTGTACACGTTCATTAGGGGCTTTGCCGCAATTGGCACATCCATGCATACGATTGCGAAAGCTTGCCATTGCTTGGGAAATTGTTTTGTTCAAAGTCCGCGATTGTGAAGCGAGCCTGCACGAAAGCGGATGACGATGATGCAGCGAATTCCAGAGCCAACGTGTCCCATAGGCCTGGGCGTTAGCGCGTGAGCGATAATCGCGATATAATTGTTCGTCGCGTGGGTAATATCTTCACATCTTCAGTGTCAATGACGCGTCCATCTTGACCGCGATTAAAGCTGGGAATCCATTGTACTCGGGTTGGCAAACGTTTCGCTATCATTGCAAACAAAAAAACGAAGCGATGCGATCATCGCTTCGTTTTTTGGGTTGCGACCATAGCGGAGGCCCATACTCGTCGATCAGTACCGGGAATTTTTTTTTTTCTTAGCCCAGACCGACCTTGGAGGCGTTGCCGTCGAATGATCGACCTTCGCGTTTCGGCTACTTCCGGAGTGTCATCGATCGCATATCCCTTTCTGGCATAGCGATCGACTCTCCGGGTATAGTAAGAAAAAAAAAAACGTCTTTCAGTCCAACGAAGTGCTATATATATATAAGGTCTTGGCTGATCCAAAATTTCTACCTGATCGTAAATCTCGCGATTACTTGTATCACTAAAATAGGGAATTTTAATTTAAATGCATGCATATAGTCAAGTAGGCAAGACAATCCGATGAATCCAACAGACGTGTATATGGGAGATCAAAGTTTTTTTTTAATCACGTTTTTTTCAAAAACCCTGAGAAGATATATTGTTTTCAATCGTAATACGATTGAATGATAAATGATTTGCAGGGCAGATGTCTATCTATCGATTTTGAAAGTTGAAGAATCATAATTTTTTCAACTTCGCCTTTGACACACCCGATATCTGCTCTTCATCGTTAATTATTATTATTTATAATTATTATTTGGGGGAAAATATTTTCCCTTCTCGCAGAGATCGACGAATCTACCGCTACCGCAATGACCTTGAGTTTCTAAATGCCTCAGAGGCTGGAAAGTGATCGATCGTTTTCGAACGACGGAGGAGCATTGATCGAGCTATATCCGAGCTCGTTCCAGCGAGTGAACCAACATTCGGTACTATACCGTTTTGTTACTCGAGGGCTCCCGTTCTTTGACAGATACACGCATAACTGCGTACACCAGAGATGAAATTGTACAACTTCTCGGTACTCTTACGCGTACTAATGATTACGAAATAACTCGAAATTCCATCGGTTTCTGCGGCTGTACGGGCTTCTGTATACGTATATCACGCCCACCCGACGCAATATCCGTTCAACTTGCGACACATATTATACGAATCCATAGTGAGAGACTCGACGAGATGAACCGAATTTTATTCAACTATAATGAATTTCACTTGAAGCAAAAGTCAATGTTGCTTCAGTCCGATATAAAGTGTTTTTCGATACAACGAAACTATATATATATTTTTTTTTTTTTTCGGTGCCAAGTTATTTCTCGCTGCTCTCTTTTATCGTAAAGAAAAACGCTGTTAGAACAGAGCTTGCTCAATGCGTTAAATTTTTCGGATTACGCCCTTTTGTTTGTCAGCGCTTGGTATATTGCACTTTGTCAAACAAATGTCATTTCACCAATCATATATGAGACATCAATGAAAATCGACGTTCCATCGAATGCTAACAGATGTTATGTGTACGCTCGTCGACGTTTCAAGGAACGATTTTGATATATCGTCACCACGAGTGTTGTATATCTGATGGATAGTTATTACGTGCATCGTTTGTTCGTGCCGTACACGTCTCTACAGATATATTAGGTGTATGCCTCGTGGACGGATGGAAATCGATCGCGTGATAAAATTAAAAAAATTTGTCTATCATGATATAATTGTCATCGGTCTGTCACTGAACCCTTGCATGAAACTTATACAGTATATGGAGAATTCCGTATCGTATTAGCCAATTATTACTTGTCAATAGTGTGGAGTTTTCAAGAAATGGTCTAAAGTGGACGAGATAATCAATTAATTGCGATCCCAACGTGTTATTGTAGAGAACCGAATGCTTGGACACTTCATGGTAGTCATTTTTTCAATAGAAAAAAAAAAATTATTCATTGAAGAAAAGCTTGAAAAACCACTAATTAAACTTTCAGAAGGCGCGAATTTCTTCACTCAGGGGCTCAAAGTCAAGGACAATAATTGCATTGAGTACAAGTAAAGGTCAATTATGAGAGCAGCTAAAGTTATAAAGTTAAACTTATCCGAGAATTTGCTTAGACTTGCGATTTAAGTGGAGACATCTGTGTTAATTTTAAACGCCAAACGAAGAAAATTGCACCCGAAGAAGGGAATGAGACTGGCTGATTGTGCGTTTTTGTGCAAAAAAAAAAGTCATGCTCCGGTGCTTCGCGCAATATTTTTTCCCCCCATTTCATTAATTTTATTTATTGACACCCCCCAAATTAGTATTGAATGATTGATGGATGATCCAACATGGATTGTCCTATGGTACATGTAAAATATAGGACAAAGAGCACGGTGTCTCGACGACGAGGACAACGCCAATACCACTGTAATGCAGAAAATGTGTGTAACATGTGTGTGTGTGTGTGTGTGTGCATGCGCAATGCAAGAGCAGAGTGCAACGTGCGACCTGGTCGACGAACCAGGACGCAGGTTACCGAGCATTTTACCAACACAACTCTAAAGAGAGACACTCGCGTACATGTTAAATTGTTGCGAAATCGTCAACACACCGAGCGAGCCATGTGAATAGCGAGAATTTCTCGCTCGTTACTCTCGCGGATCTGTCAACGAGATTTTTTTTTTTTTTCAATTATTTTTAATCTCCGTTCCATGAGGGTAGAGACGGAGAGAGAGAGAGAGAGAGAGAGAGAGAGAGAGAGAGAGAGAGAGAGAGAGAGCGCAAGAGAGAGTGCGAAGGAGAGTGATATGCATTTAGTGCAGTTAAGTGTATTTGACACATTCGTGGAGAGAGAGAATTATGGCAGTCGCGAGCCAAACGACAATAATATAAATATAATACGTACGACTCGATGTCCGCGGTGCGGCAGGTGAACTTTTTTTTCTCTTGATTCAACGACCCTTGACCTCGATTGATTTTTCAGACAGTCGAAGATGATTATCGAAAACTGCCCCTAGAAAAATACTTCCATTTCGTTTCTGGAAAGTTTCCAGTTTTTTTTTTTTTTCGATTTTAGCTTTGATTCAATCAAATCTACAGGTTTATTTAACTGAGATCATATTTCAATTTGTTGAAAAAGTAAAAATGAAATATTATATGTCATTTTAAAATTTGCGGAAAGTAAAAATGTGCGATGCAAGGACCCGGAGGCGTTAATTCATAATTTGCTAAAATTTTGACCTTCACCATAGTTGCAATTTTCATTGAATCCTGAATCAGCTGTTTTGACGCGATCAAACCCACTGTAATCAAGAGTCATTATGCAAAAGTACGTTTTCGTAATGAGTGGAAACGACACAATAAGAGGTCGAGTCTTTTCGTTCTCCACTTGAGAATGCGGTATTGCGTCTGCTCCGTGGTGATCGAGAGTGCGAGATCTACTAGAATGCGTTTATATATTACACGCATTTCGTCGATGCATATAGATCGGGTTCTCGTGCGATTTTTCCGCGGAAATCCTCAATAATTACTCCGGTTTTTCTGCTATAATCATGAAGGTCGATTGTCCGTGAACGTGAGAAGTGGTCTAACGGCTCATTCACTCACACCTGCATGCGATAGAACACATTTGTTTCAAGCGCGTCTAACGGCTTCGGTGTCTTTGATATGCTGCGTATGCCCCCGTCCACCCTCCGCGTTGCAGCGAATAAAACGACAAAACAATGTCACAAATGACATAGAATAAAAATTGATTTTTATTCCGCATCTCAAGTAAAAGAGTACAAAGTCGAAGGCGGATTGGGAATGAAATGAGAGGATGTTCCGCGATTGATATTCGAGATACTTTGCAGACGCGAAAAATGCCATTTTCATTCTCCATGATGCACACTTCGATCATTCTTATTATGCGAATGATTGTCCTGCAATACAGAAAGACGAAATAGGTAGCTGTATATACCGATATTGACATATCACAACCTCTTATTCGTTCAATTTCATGAATCTTTTTGGCGGTAATGGGATGTGCTAGTCAACGAATGGATGCATTATAGATTATGATTAATTGCCCTTTATCGTACCAAAAAATTTAACAGAAATGCAACCTGCTACTTTCCTCGCCACTCTCCTCTGCAATAAAAATCGTTGTCATCGGGATAAATTTTTTAAATTAACGTTACATGATTTCGTGAATCGAACTAACCAGATCGTCATTGGCATTTCTCGTTGAAATGTCAATGTTAATGAACGTCCCGAGCTTCGTTGCACTCGCGTGACGGATTGATATCCCACTCCCCGTCATCGACGTCGCATATAGTGCACACGACGGGTGCATGTTAGAGAACTCTCAGGCACGCGCCTAGAGATCGAAGTGCAACGTTGTCCACACGCATGCACCGCCAAGTTCCGTACTACATATATCGTCTAACGACGTATATTGGACAAAGTGTGCGGGTAGTCAAGGCGCGCGTTAAATGTTACGGGGTAGGGCTCTGTGTCGAGTTATAGAGGAGACGCTATATAGACATAGGAAACAGAGCATTTTCTTGGGTGTGTCATGGTTCTTGATGCTGGTTAAGGTTGATTCGAATGGGTGGGGGGGACGGCGACGTTGACGACAAGCGTCTCTCCCGATTGAGCTGCACCAAGCGAATCTCTATAAATTGGACGTATCTCACAACTTGAAGTCATGCAGACTCGTAGCACCGGAAGATCAGCATCAATCGAAGCCACGTCGAGCAAAATCGTCAAGGATAATCAGACGTTAATTTCAATCATCAAGATGATTAAAATCGTGAGTATACGACATAATTGATAATTATCCTCTTCCTTTGTCGGGAGGATTTGCTTTTTTGGCGCCCCCATAGCGGCACCGGATTATAGCGCTCTGTCGTCGTCGCCAAGTGTCGTGGCCGATTTGACAGACTTTGAGGAAAATTAATGATTGTATATACAACTACACTGGAAGTTGGACGATAGGAGTAAACGCAATAAATAAGGAATAAGCAAATAAAAATCCCGAAAAAAAGACCAATATATGTAACTGAGATCCAACCAATTTTATTGAGAATTGTGGTCAAATCTCCGCAGTGTCCGCTATACTTCTCGCTTCAAGGACTATTCACGATTGTTCTTTCACGTTTTCATTTTCGGGCGCATCAGATTTTCTTATCGGCCATAATCGCCACGGCCCTCGCGGAGCCTCAATGGTACGGTGGACCAGGTTACGGTGCACCAGCAGGCTACGGTGGTGCTGCACCACTCGGGCCGGATGGTCGCGTTGTCGACACGCCGGAAGTCGCGCAGCTCAAGTCCGCTCATCTCGCCGCTCTCGCTGAGGCTAATGCTCGTGCACCCAAGGTACCAGGCGCTGATGGCGCTTGGAATCCAGCCGGAGCGGCAAATTATGCTTCACCGAGCTACGGGTCTCATTACAGGTATAAATGGGGATCGAATTACCTGCCGTGCAATTCTTTCTTCACTTCAATTATTATATAATCAACGAAATTAATTGTCCATCAGCTTCGATTAGCCTCATTTTTACGATATGCTGACCAATAATTTCGCAGCCACGTGGAACGGTTGAGGAAAAAAAAAATACTTGTTTTCTGCATAATTAATTTTTTTTTTCCAATTCGAGAATACGGATCTCTCCTTCGATCCCTTCTACGTACTATTACCAGATTGCACATTTCACGATTTTTAATGAATCCTCTTCTCAGAGTACGACCCCGTTAAATTTTCCAATATCTAAACTTCAGTTTAGAAAAAAATGAAAATAAAAGTTGAAAAAAAAAAAAAAATCGCAGTGGACCACCAGCACCACTGGGATCCGACGGTCGGGTGGTCGACACGCCCGAGGTGCAGCAAGCCAAGGCCGTGCATTTCTCGTTGTTCAACGCCGAGGCTCAGCGAGCACCTGCAGCTCCGGCTGACGGTGATTCGGGTGCCTGGAATCCAGCATGGAACGGTGGCTGGAACGGCGCCTGGAACAATCAGTACTGATGAACGAGATATACGAAATTGAAAGAAAAGAAACAAAACGAAAACTGTCAAACGAATATACATATATATATATATACATAGATACATCGCAACGAAAACAATTTACCGATCGATAATTCCATTTTCCAGCCAGAGACTAAGCAAACAAAAACATCTCCGTTATTCAGATTCGTCTCGGATCAGCAGCGCGGAGCATTGATGACGAAAAAAAAAAGGAAAAAAATCCTGGTACTTTCGCACATAAAAAAACTTGCCCGATCTACCTCCGTCGAGAGACCAGGATTTTTCCGAACGAAATTTCATTATTTGCTTATAGGCCTCGTTCTTACACATTTTTTTCCTCCCTCCATATTAGATTACACCTCGAAACGCACGAAAATTTACCTCATTCGCATTCGAGAATCGACGAACGCTCGATCACGATATAATTAATGTAATTGTGAAACCTCCGAGCAAGAAATTTTTAATCAGACCCTCTTTATCCTCTTCAAGCACACTGCAACTTCAGAAAAAAAATACACTCTTATGCCTCTTTAAAAAGCTGCAAGGACTATACTTCCACTGATGAAATTGCTCGAACGATATACCATAATAAGCTCAACATATACTCTTCGTTATTATAAGATAAGAATTTTTTTGTACGTTATTTGATACGAATGCGATTGGACTGAGAATAAAAACGCGCTCAATTATAAAATATATTTTTTCGTTCTTTTTTTTTAAATTACTATACCTGCATCTTTGTTTTTTCCCCTCCTCTAAGTCTCATCGATATTTACGTAAAATGTACGTATGAATTATTATTTCGTATTCATATAATTTTGGCAAAATTTGATGATTCAATGATTTTGCAAATATCACTGAAAAATTCCCGGCACTTCCTACTGTCTTTTACAATTAGCATTTCTCGAACGGCAGAGAGTACTTATTTACCAGTCAGGTTGGATAAGCATACAGTTTTTTTCTTCTGCTCCATTTCTTCATTTTCTCGATCTCCACTCGATCGAGACGGTCATCAGACAAGAAGTATCGAGCGTGGAAAACCGGTTTTCTTATCTCACAGCCACGCACGCGGGAGCAGCTCTCGTGTTCCGCTCGCAGGGTGTGCAAGGACGCGTTTGGTCGTGCCTGACGAGGAATGCGACAACAACGGAGCGCTAATGACGCTGCAGGGGTAGATCGATCCATTATCAGCAATATTTCGTGATATTCACATTGCGTGTGCATTGAGGGAGCTGTCTGCCTTGTCAGGTAAGAAAAATTGATTTTTCGCTGCTAACATTCATTCAATTTTTTCTTTATAAGCAATGAACATTTATTGTTTTTTCAAAAATTACATTTTATTGCTCGTACATCCACCACTTTGGATCTAATGGGATTTTTTTGCGGCATGAAGAAATCTCCTCTTCAAGCACTCCTCGTCAGCTCCCTTTAGTTTTCAGAATTTAAAATATTTTCATCTAATAATTTGCCCACAGTAGGCGGAGAATTGTATAAATGTGCCTGCCAATTATCAAAATGATCGACTGAACAGGTCTTGTAAAATAAATTCATAAAAATGACCAATTTTTCGGCCAATAACAATGATTTTTATGAATACGTGAGCGCTGTTGCGCGCTCACGTACTTCATCGATCCATCGCGCATGCGCAAGTGCCACTGCGATCCATCACGCATGCGCCCGTGTCTCTATACGATCTAAGGCACTTGCGCGCGTGCCCGCGCACGCGCAATTGCACTTTCGACGTGAGGCTTGCGGATATAGTATATTTCCCTGAATAAGTGATTTACGAGCTCGAGACTGTCCGCGTGCGCCTACTTCTGTCGACCAGTCTCGACGTGTATTATCCACGTGTATGCGATTGAAAAATTTCCGGAAAAATCTTCGAGCACGAGGCACTTTATCGAGCGTGTACTCGACGATCGAGAAGAATGAAATCGTTCAATCGTTTCAGAATTTCAATATACCGTAATCGCGGATGCTCGTTGATCATCTTCAGGATTTCGTAACAAGAATTTCACCATTGTCTAGCATTTCACTCGGTAGTATATTCTTATTATGCCACAAGAGATGATAAAATTGGCAAGGAAAGAAAATCATTATATGAACGAATGCTCAGAAGGCGGGGCACGCGAATCTTTGTTCCCACAGGCATTAACCATCGGCCGATGTGAATTTTTATCGCTCTGTGTCTGGCCAATGGACTATGGAATATGTTATTGCGAAAATACGATGCCGCGAGAGTATCTCCGATGCGATATCGCATCGACCCGAGCCCAATTGAGCCATGGGAGTGCTCTTCCTTTCCATTTCTCATTGGCCGATCCTCGCCCACTTTACCTACTTCCAAGAGTTATCCATTAGACACCCATCTCACTGTATTCAGCAGTGACTAATCCGTTGCGGTTTCGTTGCTTTTGCCACGCGGTGTAGGACGCGACAGAATGGGTTCACGTCGTCAACCCACGAGCTCTCGAAGACTCAACCGGCCAATCTTTCCGTATATATATATATATACGTGCAAGGTAGTGCAGGGTAAGTTATATGCGTATGTATCATTATTGAAATACCAACGTAAGTTCGTCCATTGTGCGGATTTAACGAACCTCAGAGATTGCGCTATACAACAATGCAATAAAATTTTTCATTTTGTTTTCGTCAAATATATTAAACCATACATGCAATGTCAAATATTTCTATCAATGGTTTGATTTCTTTTTTCGTTGTTGCAACAAACGACATACATCGCGAATCACGGATAATTCGGTTAACGCTATATAATTACAGATTACGACAATGTTATTTACATTCAGATACATTATTCGTAAGTTTTCTCACTGGATATTTGTGTGACGGGATTATAAGTTTTCATGGATATATCTAGCCGTGCTGTTTCGTTTGAATTTTTGATTTTTTTTTTTTCATTAATAATAAATCTCGGCTTCCCGATGGGCAGTGAGGCCCGCGGCATAAGCGTGAGCACGACGATGGGCCTCCTTCGCGTGTGCGACTTCCGGCGTGTCCAGGACTCGGCCATCGGGAGCAAGAGGAGCCGGTGGACCTCGATATATCACTGGCGAATGATGATGAGAGTAAGCCACACGAAAGGGCTGATAATTATTCACGTAAATATGTTGATTACCTCGATCGTCCCAAACACCGTTGTGCAACTCGTGATAGTCATAATCGGTCGATGCTTTAGCGGCAGCTTGGGCGTGGGCCGCTAGATGAGCGGCCTTTGCTTGGGCAACCTAAACATTCGTTTGAAAAGAAAATATTACAGAATTGAAGTTTGATCATCAACTAATTTCGGGCTTAAAAAAAATTTCGAATGTCTTCTGTCTCATTGGTAAGTAATTATAATTGGATTCGTGGCATTTATTTTTCTTCGAGAATTGGCAGAAAGGCTATTTAAGTACCGAAATGAATCCCATAAACGAAGGACCAAGGTCCTTTGTGTGTATATATGCCTGTGATTCCACCAATTTTTGGCACACATTGACATCTCGGGGTTCCCAGTTATGACTTTAATTTGTTTTTAAAATTGTACATATCGTACGAAGTATACATGGATTTTTTAAGAGATTTTTTGTCCTTCAATTTTCTCATAGCGTGATCTTATAATTTCATCGAATTTTCGACAGTGTCATTTTTTGCTGAAAATCGTCATCTTTGAAATTTTGACGTTGTTAAGACCGCAAAGAGTAGCATTATGGGGGGGAAAAAAAATCAGCAGTTTCAAGGTGTTTGTTTAACTTTAAACTCTAAACAAAGTTCTTAACACGTAATGGATGCTATTTTTTAAAAATAGATAACCCAAAACATTCTTAATTACATTCTTTATTATAATGAACGGTTTTTTTTTTATTAATTTTACCTCGGCCGTATCGATGACACGTCCGTCATGCCCAAGGGGTGCAAGTGGTCCCTGATAAGGGTGCCCCTTCTCGTACGACTGTTCCTCGTATTTGTTCACCGCATTGCCATCAGGTTCCTCCCAAACTTGATGATGTCCCATGCTAGCGGCGACCTCCGCATGTGTCGCGAGATGAGCAGCTTTGGCATGCGCGACTTCCGGTGTGTCCACGACCCTGCCATCGCTACTTAGCGGTGCCGGTGGTCCCCGATAACCGTAATACACGTTGCTATCTGGCCATTTGTGCTCAGCCAATGCAAGCCCGGCGAACAGAGTCGAGACGATCAGCTGGATAAACTACAACGTTACGGAAAATTTTTTCGATTTTATTCACCATCGATTTTTCAGTTGATCTTGACATCGAGACGCGATAGATTAAAAAAAAAAAACAAAAATTAACAGAACAACATGTTCCGACGTATTCGAGGGATTATGAAGAGCTTGCATACGCATATAAATATTGATTATCGAATTATCCAATTTCTCAACGATAATTCGCGAATAAAAGAAATTCCATCAAAGTTCAAAAGGATCTAGCACTGTCCCATAGCTCGCCAATGCGTTTCACCGTACAGTCGATCAATCGATCGTTCGATTTTTCAGAGGCACTTGTCATTCACGGTTATTTTTGTTTTTTTGTTTCTTCTCTTCTCTTTTCAGACCATCATCCAATCCTCTCTCGTTGCTCTTTACCAATAAACGTTATACTATTATCACTTACAAATAATTGCATCGTCGTTATACGTATTTTTGATTGGTTGGCTTATTATTTATTTATTTTTTTTTCGTTGTTTGCGACACCTTCGAGGATTATACGGACGTTGAGGTAGTTTTAAATGCCTCCTTCTGGCTGAAAGTGCGCCACGGATGACGGTGAGAATGGCTTTTATAGCCGGCGCGTCTTGTCCGACGTTGAGACTCTCAACGGCCATCCGTGCTGCCTCTGTTTCAATCGTATATATGTGACTATTGTGTGTATTGTGTGTTTCGCGGTTCACGCCGCCACACCCAGCGCAGAAAAAAAAAAACAAATATACTCTAATTACCCCCCTTGCTAATGCCTCTCGCGAGCTTCGTTGTCTCTTCTCTCATTACCCCTTTCACGGGGGGGCCTGAACATCGCGGCGCGACCTTAGAATTATCTCGCGAGGTGCGTTCGCGCGTATGTGTTGCCGCTCGACCTAATTTTTCACGAAATGCATTTTTCTCGGCCTGCACCTCCCGATCAATAATTAAAATGGTATTTTAACGAATATGGCTAATTATTCATGATAATATTGTTAAAATTGATGGGAATGATCAAACGATTGAAAAAATCGTTAAATGCTAATGGTCTTGGTAGAAAATTGAAAGCAAAGGACAACGATCATCCAGCAATGATGAATAATTCAGGTTGACTAATTCAGGTGACTATTTCATGTAATAAAAAATGGTGCTTACCACAATTCATACGAAAGATTAATGTCACAGAAAAATAGTCGCTTAAAAATATTACTAATGAGGCAATATTAGTGACATAAATATTGACTAAAGTTTTACGTAAAATTGGCAATCGAAAAGGAATTCAATTAATTCAATAAGTCGTATTACAATTTAAGATAATTTTTTTTTTACTGAAATTTGATATCCATTGAATTATTTGCATCCGTGCTGGTTAATCCTGCATACTATAATGGTTAATAATTTGTGTCAATGTCGGGGTATTTAGATCTATATGTGAAAAACTAGATAAAAATCATCGTCCGTTTGCCGATAATGTAAAAAGGCACAAGGGCTACAAGAGACATCGATCCCTCAATCTGTTTTTTTTTTTTTAATCTTTCGCCGCAAACTTACTTAGCGGTACACACTCTGGACCGTTAACCGTCATCGATAAATAGTCATCTTGATTCCTCGTTTATTATTACTACTTTTTTTTTGTGGTTACGTTTGGATTCACGGACGACGAGATAGTATATGATATACTAAGGCCAGAGATGGATACGTGATTCCCTTGGTCCAGCGGTTACGACCAAGGCTGCGTCCTCTTTCTAGTGCGCGTTATATGAAAAATTTTATAAAACGATCGTGCCACATCGATCTCTCGAGAAAGAAGATCCATAGATCATCCGTGGAGAGCGGTAGCGTAAAAATTTCATTTTTCGTATTTAACTTTTGTTTAAATGTGTTACCGTTTGGTTTGATCTTCATTGCGCTATATCGCTTTCCTGGATTTCATGTTCAAATTTATTCTTTCATAATGTTTAAGTACATTTTTCTCAAGAAAATTGGAGTATCGCCAGAAAACTTTCCCTATTTATTGTTTCTCCGGATTTGTTGATTATTTGCGACACGCTTTGCAATCGGAGCTTTTCATCACGTGCGAGAGGCCAAAGAAAAAAAAAAAAAAAAAAAAAAAAACGAAGGAAAACACAGCAATAATTCTATGTTTTTCTGTATATCGCTCGAAGAATTACGGAATCCACGCGTTGAATATTTATCTTCGATTTTAATCGCGTATTCGTGATGATCGCGATGAATTAAGCAAAACACATAAAAAAGGCTAAAATATATGTATTCTCACGTAACTGCGCTCGGAGCGTGCGTTCATCAGTGGTCATGACACGGTCTCCGGAGAAAACCAAGGGATTATGGCACCTTTTTTTTATACTGATATACGTCACAACGGTCGTATACAAGTGCAGCGAATCACTCTGTGGCTTGCGTCACGGTGGTACGCGTACACACGTTCGACCAATCTGTATCGATAATCGGGGATCGCAAGACCATCCGGAGAAGAAAATTTTCTTTCCGTCCTTTCGTTTCCCCGTGACTTTCGTGCCAAACGATTTTTCCCCTTCCTCACTTTCTTATCAGATCAGCGCAAATATTTCCTTGATTCGATTGATCATTTCACTCCGAAGAGTATATATTATAGAACAATTCATTTTATTCTCTTTTAACGAGGTCATATCTCGTTTGTTTTTTTTTTTACTTGCGTCGTTATTTAACGATCGTTTGGAATCGATTTTTCCACCGAATGCAAGTTTTTTTCGTTAATTTTCATTACGATAAAACTTTTTTATATTCTATATCACAAAAACACCCCGTGCCTCGGTCATTTCCAAAACAGGATCTGGAGCAATGGCGGTCGTGAATCCTCCGGTATGCACTCGAAGGATCTTTGTAAAGGCACCACGAAAAAAAAAGAGTTATATATAAAGAAAGAAAGAACTTTGCGCAAGGGTCGTGCTTCGTGCATGATGTACTCTTTTATTGTAAATTCACGCAACGAGAACACGCCCGCGGGAATACCGTGTGGTGATCGCGTAACGCGTATTATAATTTCTCGGACAAGCAGAGCCACGTAACGAGCTAGACCGCGAGAGAGCCTGTATACCGATTCTTTCGCCGTATACGCGATCGCGATATGGATCGATCGTTGAATCGAGCAAAGAAATAATAAGAACGGCTCACCGAAATGCAAGTAAGAAAGTAAAGTGTTTGAAGAAAAGGAACAAACAAAGAAAAGAAAAACGACATAATCGCGTGTTGTCGATCGGGCAACTCGGGACAAAATTTACGTGACTGCCAGCTCTATTGCATGTGTATATATAACGCATTGAATTGCAATGTTGGTCGCGAAAATAGATCTCAATCTTTTGCTGATGGACGATCGATGAAAAGTTTAATTATGTGGATGAGAAATTTCCTGACCCACGCGCGAGAAAGAAAAAAGACACTATCGATGTTGTTATTGGAACAGAGGGTTAACGATTTATTTTACATCTCGTCACATCCCGTCATATTCTCCATTTACAGTAAAATATATACATTGGATATCTACTTTTTTTTTTAAATCTCAAATGGCTAATGTATTGTATATCGTTGGACTTCGAGACCCATGTAACTTATTTTGACTGGGATCTTCAACAAGACAACTTTTAATCGACCCAGAAGTCGTATCGTCGATCGGTATTTTTTTTTACACAGATTAAGAGTCGCATGTATAGGTGTGAGCCAATGGTCGAACCAATCGATTATTCCGGGCAAGAGATAAAAATAAAAATGTAAAAAGTCTTTTCGGAATTCCAAGCTCTCCGCCTCATAGTTCATTTCCATGTGGTCGTAAAATCCATTTTACGCCGCAGTAGAATCTTCGAAATCAACGGTTGCATCGAACTCCCTAAAAACAGGGTATCGTTGAATTCGTGATATTAAATCAAATTACTCGTTGCAGTGCGGAAAGGCAAACACATTTTTTTCTGTCTTAATTTTCGCGTGACTGCACGACCACACGATATATATATATATATAGACACACGGCAATGGATATAGATAGTTGTGGGAAAAAAAAATTGATTCTTCGCTTCTTCAGTGTCTGACGATCAACCGAAAATTCATAATCCGTGTAATATGCAGTTTGTCGTATACAAACGACGCAAAAGCGCTGCCATAAACTGCATGTTCTATCGTAGCGATTATATATGCTATGGCATAACGAGTTGAATATTATATGTATGTACGATGTACTGTACATGTATATATATATATGATACGAAAAAGACGGTAGATCGAGAGCACCGGGTCTCTAGAACGTTTCCTGACCTTTCCTGCTATATATACGTCTTACCGATCTCCGTGGCTCAAATAAAATTCGCGCAAACTTCTCGATCTTTCCTACTTCTGCAACCGAGGAATATACATCATGATGCTTGCTCGAGTTTGTACGTATATTATTTTCCGTTCTCCAACCAGACGTTCATTCTATTCTCACGTGGTCACGGATGACCTATGCCGCAATCGAATTATATTCCGTATATATATCTATGTCCATATCCATTCGCGATATAATCCGAGTTTCATCCTTCGAGCCCTTATCCAACACTCATTCGCGGGATTATAGCATAATTATAGCAGGTTAGGCCTCTCTGTTATACATTTCACACGCAAATAAAACGCGAAGGAGAGACTGGCTCCAGTATATACGGAGTAATCGCGTTAAAATATAGGCGTTAAAATTTGAAACTCGTCTCTGCTTGAACGTTCAAGTTATCAATCAGCAATGATGAATGATGGCGTGCAATGAGTAAAAAAAAAGGTTCATATTTTGTCAGTAGAATTTTTGAAAGCCCAAACAAAGCATTATTGTGGAAGATGAGAGCTTATACTCCTCCTGTAATCTTTGATTGACGTAAAAAAATTCCCGTTTTACGTATATTCGATAACGAAGCAGTACTTCTTCCAAGATGAACCTGGATTCTTTTCAACAGCGTATAAAAGGCTTCCCACGAAACAAAAATAAAATAAAAATCGCGACCACGCGGTAAATTTTGTTATTCGTTTCGGTGGATTTTTTCGCAACGAATAATTCGTTATCCAGTTTCTTACGATTTGAATGGGCGATAAATACAAGTGCAGTGCAATTGTATGGATAATATATTGTTGTCCGTGCATGAGCGAGAAGGTGAAAACATTGATAAATCATTGTCGATAATTCGCAAAAAGACGCAACGTGTGGCTCGAAAAGGTTGCGCGACAATGATTGTTGTGGTTTTCATGAAAAATTTGTACAATATAATCGATGAAGCGTTTTTACGTGGGTATAGAAGAGATAAACCGCAGGCACAATGGTATATTATATACTTTGGTTTGGGAAAGGAAAATTGTATATCGACGCAATAATCACGTTGATCGTGCATTTTTGCGTAATCGACGAATGGTTTTTCAATGGAAAACGATCGATTTCGTTTAATGTCTACTATAATATAGACGACGACATCGGAGTGTCCCTGGATCGTGTATTAATATTATTGGTATATATGTTTGATCGTGATTACGCGTATATAGCCCTTTTGTGGTCTCGTTAACCTCGCGATCACGCACGAGGATTTTGATGATGTCGTGCACGAGATGCACCTCGCCACTAATATTCTGTAACCAGCGTATATGTATACGCGCGTGTTGTAATTAATCGGTAACCGAGCGCATCTAGGCTGTGATTAATGTACGCAGCATTGGGGAACAAAAAATGTTTAACCGTATCTTGACAAAAAAGAAGCATATAAGCTTGCGCGGAGTTTCATATCAATAATTGCGATGCCAATATATCTAACGATACTTTATTCATCGAATTTTCTCGAGAAGTTCATGGTTAACAATAATTACGTCATCGTCATAAAGGGTTCGGCATTGTCTTCGCTTGGGAGGATATCAAGGAAATAAGTTGACAACAGCCGAAACGTATGTATCGTAGAAAAGAATTTATTTGCCTAAATTATTTACAGAATTTCGGGAGTCGTGTGCTCTTTTTTTTTTTGTGCGATGACGTTGATATGCGTGATTGGGAACGTTCACTACACGGATCTAGTAGGATTGATATCCGTGGGGCTGATAAGCCTGTGGCGCCGGTTGGTACGCCTTTCCGTAGTGACCACCCTGACTCGGGAAAGCCTGTTGGGATGACGCGTAAGCCGAGAGCCCTGTGTGTTGCTGAGGACCGTAGCCGTGCGACGCACCATAATGGCCGCCAACTTGAGCTGGACCAGTCTGGTGTCCTGCATAAGCTAGGAAACATTTGACCATCAGAAAGGGGGAAAAAAATGCGATATAAACAATGCAAAGAAATAAAAATTAGAAAAAGAAGTCGTAATCCGGATAAGCTTGGCGAGAGCTTCCAACCAAAATAATTAAAATTAATCGAATCTGATTCGAAAGAAACGGAATACAATCGTCCGGCGATCGGCGCACGTGGTGGTGCAAGAAGGTCCGATCGATTAATAATAATAGTACAGAGAACACGTTCGAAATGCACGTTCGCGCTGTCGTACAAGCGCGGCAAAGAAACCGGTTATTCTCGCGTGCCTTCGCTTTAACTACCGGTATACCGATCGACGACGAGACACACATCAGTGCCATGCATATATACATAGCAATGCGGTGAGCTCGAGATCATCGAGATGCCGTCTATGTATCGAATTAATAACAGTAGGTATCGTGGACTGCAGAAACGCCAATGCAACTTCCATATACGTGACCTGGGTTACAGCCTCGTGACGCGGTTCATCTAAGATCCGGACGAAAGTGACGATTCAATCAATTTACGAAACTAACATTCCAATGTGTATTAATCCTCCCAGACATGACACCGTGGCTCGTGTAAAATTCAATCACGCACAATAGAATGTGCGTTTATTTCGAGGTTGTATCAAACTTTTCTATAGTCGCGATGACACATTATTTTTGTAACTCTTGATGGTCATGAAAAGTATCTCTTATATCTCTTGATGCTCAATTATAAAGCCAATTCGATTTTAAAATGGTTAGCTGAAAAGTTAGACTGAATCGTCAAATGCAAGAAGGAAACGATTTCCGTGACAAAATTTTTCCCTTCGGTGCTAGTGGATCTCGGTAAACGGGGGTGCCACCTAACCTGCCTCCGCCTCTAAGGTCATACTTTCGAAAAGAAGGTACGGATATTTTTCGATTGAGCAATAATACACTCGATTGAATACTGACCTTGACCCTCGTATTCTTCGGGACTGGCTTTGTAGGCCCTGGCTTCGGCATCGGCGAGTTCGGCAAGGCGAGCGGCCTTGAGGGCTGCTACTTCCGGCGTATCGATGACAGTGCCGTCTTCGGCAAGAGGAGCCGGCTGAAACGGAACTTTGCTAGGATAACTGGATGGTCTGCTCGGTTGTTCGTAATGCTGATGGTGGGCTTGATAGCTCGGTTGATAAGACGCTGGTGCGGAAGGTCCAACGGGAGTGGCAGTGGCGTAGATTGGAGCGGGCGAGGCGTATGCTTGACGAACCGGATATGAGGCTGGTGTGGGCCGAGGTTGTGGACGATAAGCGTAGGCGGAATGATGATCCTCTTGCGCGTAGCTCGGTGCACCGTGAGATTTTTCATCGACGGCACGAGCGGCAGCACGTGCGAATTCTGCAAAGTGAGCTGCCTTGGCTTGAGCTACCTCCGGTGTATCGATCACATTGCCATCGTGGCCAACCGGAGCAGGTGGGGCGAATTTTTGTGGTTGCTGATAGGCTTGTTGGTGATAAGCTGCTCCAGCGCCATCGCCGTAATCCGGGGAACCGAGATATCCGGCGTTTGCCACTGCTACGAGTGCGAACACGACGATCTGAGAATCAGAAGAGCAGAAATATTGAGTAGATCAGTGTACTCTTTCACCCCGAAAGGCCCAACGACCGTACAATAATAGAATGAAAAACTAGGATCCGCGCGACAAAGCTCGTTCGACTGAAATGATAGGTAGCATGTATTGCCATTAAAGATTTTCCGAGAAGAGTCACGCAAGTGTTGCCGCCTTACTACGAGGCTAGAAATACAAGAGACAACAGGATTAGACGTGAAACAAAATTAAGCATGGCTCTGATCGCTGCACGGCCTTGATATCCGTACATATCAAGACGGGGTGGGCTTCACTTTGAATTCACCTAGCTTCGGCATTGCGACCATTTATAGATTTCATTGGGCGACTCTCAGTTTCAATGGAGAACCTCGCGGTATACTTAAGAATGCTGCCATGTTTCCTGGGAACCTGCAGGGACGAAACATGAGGCTCGACGTACCTACGCCCATAAGTGCCATTACGCTCCGTCATATACCTTTCTCTTCGGCTAATCTTCTCACGATGAGAGATCTCAGGGCACACGAATAACGAGAGTACGAGAGCGAGAGAATCTCGAAAGAGGGGGATTCGACAAAGGTCGCACGGGGCCAAGTTGCACAATCAACCTCTTGGGCTTGGATGTCTCTAATCATACAGTCAGCAGGCATTATAAAACATAATGGTAAAATATCTTGCATAAGATTTAAACTGTTACCGTTTACACATTGATGTGGCTAAACGAGATTAGACGAACAATCGTAATTGTGTTTTGCGACACTCACATGATTATCGAGAGTCTTTCTCTCTCTCGCTCTGCTCTCGCATTCCTAGGACTCACTCATACATGTATCTCAATATTTGTTCCTCATGACCTCATCGAGTTTTCATCGTATTCCTTTGTTCTCTTAATTCGTTCGGTGTGTCGCGCTTCTCTAATTGAATATTAAGAGACGCGATAGCATTTTACGTTTATGCGCGTTTCAACTGTCACTCACCAGGCAATTCATGTTGAAAATTCTTTTCCTCGCCGATGTTACTTCAAAATTAATATCCGTCCCTCGTGAGTCACGATTTTCCGTTTGATTCAAAGCGCTGCTGGAGACCAGTACTCGCCTTGTGACTTTCTATGTGTTTCAATTAGGGTGGTCTCTAGGAATCCTCGCGTTTTGCTATTCACGAGGGACGCTCCGTTCCGTTTGTGTTCTCGGTGAAGCTGGCCCGAGCGTTTTATATAGGCGAGAGAGAGCCCACGATGCCCCGGACGTCCCTTTCCCGCTCCATCACTGACTTCGTATTCGCCGTAAGACATACATACAAACGGCACACAATCCAGCAACAAGTCGGCTCATGGAGGGAGCTACAACAGAGGCCGGAGATCGGTAAAACTCCCGCGAGTTTATAGCGGCGTGTCGCTTGTTGTGTGTATGAAAAAGCATTTACTTTACTGTATATCGCAGCGAGAAACGAGCCAATGTGCGCTAGTGTACCACACCCCACGCTTTCTTCCTATCGTTCCTGGGAGTCACGTTGGCCCCCCCGCTGACCTTGACATTTGATCGAGGACCTGGCACGCACAGGCCCAATACGCGACAACTATGTGCGCGCTTGTAGATCGGTATACCTTGCAACGTCGTTGCAATTTCGAAAATACATGATGTTTAAACACGACACAAGTCCTTCATTCCACGATAGCCGCGGGACTCGCTTCAATCATAACAAAACCATTCTATTTTCCGTACGATTTACGATATTTGACGCTGAATAAATTACCCCAGTATCAGAATTTTCTCATTACCGTCATTCGATGTAAATTTTTAGTGGGCAGATAAATATTAGAATGTGATAAATTCGTGTTGTCAGTTCTGACATTCGCGCGATTGAAGTGTGGATCGATCAACAGGGGCTACCCAGTTATGGAGAGGTACATTTTTTCGGCACGTCATGAACGCATGCGATTTGTAAAAAAGAGCTAGAGCATTGCTGGACGATTGCCGGACTCTCTGGTATTGATAGCCACCTGGTGAGATTACATCCGCGATCGTATCGCGTGATATGGGAAGAAATGATTTTATCGGTTATCGACGTTCAAGGTGGCAAATGAGAAATTTTATTATTTAAAAGTTTATTCCTCTCAAGGATAAGCCATCGATTATTTATTCTTTCATTTTATTATTCTACCTTTATAGATTGCGGATGATATTCGCACACATCATGAATATTTATAGCCGCGATTCCTGGTTTTTTTTTTTTTTTTTTCGCAGCGTGATGTCAAGCGCAGTTCGATGACTGTTTTGATGAAATAAGTTGGACGCACGATGGTTACTCAGATTTTCGAAATAAGCGCGTTTTCTTCGATCATATAGTTCAGACATAAGAATAGGTCCTGGTCCAAATTTCCACCAACTTCTCTGTGCACAGTGACATCAAAAGATCTGAACCAGCCCTGAACCGACGAAGGACTCATCCGGAGAGGGATCGAAGGACAGCAAACTTCGATATGGCAACAGCTTAGCGTGCATTCTCACACTGCACACGTGTGACTCGCGATAATGCATTATTATATCGTATATATAAGTACGACATGCATTGCGGAAAGTGCAAGGACTCGCGGTGTCATGTAGCATTACTGGTATAACGCACATTATTGGAGATATCTGGAGACCGCCGGGCGTCCTAGACTATTCATTATTGTATAGGCATTTTTTATATTCCACCATCGTCTATGGGTCCATGACTTTTTTCATTTTTGAGCCATTCCATGCACAAACAAACTTCTTATCGTCCCATATATTGTGTTCAAAGGCGTAATATAATAATTCAAATGTCCAGAGGCTCTGGAAAAAAGTCGGAGTATTCTGAAAAGTGTAAAATATAGCATTTTAATCACATGATTCAATTTCCTAGTGTACATCGTATTGCCAATTTCACGTACACACACACTCTCTCTCTCTCTCTCTCTCTCTCTCTCTCTCTCTCTCTCTTTCATTGAAAAGGCTTGAATAATTCAAGTCAAGATTCGCAAGGAAAATTTGGTATACTCAATACGTTCTTGCAATAGTTTTCCCAATAGTATTCTAAATAGTTTCTTTTTTTTCCGAGTTTTCAGGATTATCGTAGTTGTGGGAGATTAAAACGTATTGTTTCAAGCGAGGTGAAGCTTGCCCAGGGATTGGCTAATAGTGGCTGGACAACTATATAGAACACAAGCTTTGCTGGTGCATCGATAAATCGTTACAGATCATGCGTATGGATTTGCATATATATATATATAGATAATATATATACATATATATATATACGCATATAGAACGATGATTTTTAACGTCCCGCTGGAAGGTATACTAGCATGACCTAGTAATATCACGTCGACAAATAGATTCAGACACTGTGAAAGCCAGCGGCAGCTGCAGCTTGGCTACCGTAAAATTTGTTATCCTCGACGCGACCTGATAATGAGGTCACGATATACCTACTGCTCTATTAGAATATACAGATCGTTCGTCCCACGCGAACTCAGCCGCCTAATTTTTCAAAAAAATTTTTCGAGCATTATTCAAAGTGTCAGGAATGTTTGTGAATTTTTTCAGATTTTACAAACACGTACTTTAACCACAAAACAAAAAATGCTGAAAATTTCAGTCAAACGGTTTGTTTTACAATAATAAAGATATGCGGACTTTATAAAACATATATATATATATATATATATATATATATATATGTTGTGTTTAAAGAAAAATTGAGATGACGGGAATTAGCGTGGAAGGCTTTATGTATGTAATGTTTATATTCTATCATGCATCAAAAGCATAGATTGACGTACAAAAATTGCAATCACTATCGCTGCCGCACAAGACTCTCCGGCGGAGATATCGTCCTTCGAGTCTGTCGATCATGGCACATCAATGGAATTCATATTATTGCCAAATAAGATTTTCGTGCCCGCGGACTCGCGCGAATTCAGGCAAAAGTTGAGGCAGAAATAGAGTTGAAACAAAAAAAAACACTGAAATTTCGCAACAGACCCGGTGATTTGATCGTTCTGTACACGATGTCAGTAGTGGCAATGCTAGAAAGTGTCTTGTTTAACTTTTTGTTCACGTTACAGTTATATATATAGATCCTTCATAGCTTACATAGTCGTTGGGCTGGGTCGTGTAGCACTCAGCGTGCCTGAATAAACCCTTCGAACGCGTTTTGGTGAGGCAATGAAAAAAAAAAAAGTTCTGCGTGGTTCCTTCTCGATGATTTTATCGTAATGTTATTGCACGCGGATAAATTATTCCGAGCTATCGATCTACAACGTGCGCTTCAAAATCGTCGAAGTTTATTGAAACTAAAAAAAAAAAAACAAGGCTAATAATTGAATGTCGATCGGATGCCATGCTTGAATGTTATTTAATCATGAAGGGCCTTCGAATTCTTGAAGTAATTTGAGATTTGTCGATATTCATAACCGGGCCAAGTTATACAAGCGCACGAACTTGCCGAAAACTATTGGTGAGTTATTACGAAAATCGACGGGATGGCGTATAAAAAAAAAAAAAAAATTTCCATTCGAATCCACATACATTGCGAATGGACGAATGAGAGCAAGAAATTTTTGTGATGTCACGACATTAGGTAAGATCGATGTAATTTACTAGAGAACGACGGTCGACCATTTTATGCAAGGTGATCGTCACTGTATTGCAGTAAATTTTACAGGACAATAATAAGCGTAATCTTATCAGTCAATGATCCAGAAACTTGTAATTTCATTGAGATCTATATTTGACACGTTGACTTATGGATTTTCACCGATGATTAGTAAAATATGGTTTTTTTTTTCGACCAAAATTTCGTGTACGAATAGAGAGGAATAATGCACGAGGGCGTCAAGATCTCAGCAAATATCATCAGTTTTTTTCAAAGCTATCAGAATTTTTGGGAATTTTATGAAAATCTTACCCTAAAATTCTGACCTGTATTTATCCAATATATGACGCAATTGCTTTGCGGTGGGTCCCGCAGAGTGACGCGTAGATTCCGTTCAGTAGTCACGGCCGAGAGTACTCAGACGTGTCGATGAAACGATTAGATGGAGGGGGTATATGTGTGCGTGTACGTCGACTCGTACACACACACACATGCACATACACACGTTATATCAATACACGCTTAAACTGTCTTTTTTTTTCTAATTCCATTCGGGTTTCATGACAGCGGAGAATTTCGTTCGAAATGAGATCAATTTTTGTGGCTATCGACGGTAAAGTGACTCCGGAAAAAAATCGTTGCGCCTTGAATCGAATTTTCACGGTGTCCGTCTCGTGAAAAGATCGATAGATCGGTATCGGCAAACATGCAAAGGGAAACGTGTAATAATTGAATATAAATATCGCGTGATAAATTTATATGTAACAGAGACGACACGCCTTTAAACGTCAAATAATTAAATCCTATAATCCAATTAATCACTCTCACAGATGTTCTTATGGGGAAAAAAATCAATCTGACCGTTGCTAATTTCGCCATTAACGCGGAGATAATATTTTGAGATAGTAAAAAATTTATCAAAGATCGACGTGTTTTAGTGGATAAAAAAAATAATGATAAAGTAACGAGTGTGGCTTTTTCGACATGATGTATATGTCTCGTGATATATAGTATAGCCAACTCTAAAAGTAACAAAAGGGATCATAGGATAATTCACGACCTCTTTCACCGATGAGTAAGCAGATTTAGTTACGATAAATTCAAAATTACATCCCATATTAAACGCACCCTCAAAGTGGATCCGTGAATGTCGAGGCACCGAGAACAGGCCAATGAATTTTTAACGCGAAAGCTTTCTCAGTTGTCAACTTATTACCGTCTGTGGGTCGTTCCTCACTGTCCGCATAATTCCCTTTCTCGTGGACGAGGTCATACACGACTATTTCGCTCTTGCGTGATCGCATTAACGACGAAAGTCGCATATATATATATATATATATATATATATATATGTACTCCATCAGCAAACGGTCAATGTCCGGTGTACGAGAAGAGAGAATGCATAAATAATTACGTTGAACAAAAAACAAAAAAAAGAAACAAAGTTCAATGTTATCGTTCGCAAATATCTGCAGTATTTTTTTTTTTTCGTTCTCGAGGCAAAAATATCATTTTCGCGACGATAAATCACGTTGAAATTGATCGGTCGAATGAATTAGTGTCTCGTCAAAATTATGACCTTTTCGATATTCCATTGAGACACCGTACGAAACCGAAGCAACGGAGAATGACTATATGGCGTGAGTTTTACTTTTTTTTTTCTTGCAAATCATTCAACGACACAAGGGCAGATAAATGTTTGCTTCGTCTGGGACACGGAGACGTTATCAATGTACAATTGTTTTATGGCAGTGTCGCGGCGGGCGAATGTGCGTTGGCGTCAATTGTCGAGATTACGCTTTAGCCTTGGCTCGTGTGTAGCCACCTCCGGGGTCTTGCGGGTGGCGACACAAGTCATGTCCAGCTAACTTCCAGAGTGAGCGGCGAAGCGAGACCCACTTGTCCACTGATATTGTGTATTCGTACTATTGGTGCAGCCGATACTGCTGTTGGGTATACGCGTAGCGGTAAAAAATTATTTTGTTCCAGCTTGTAACCTCCGTGGGCTGGACCCACGACTGCCACGAGGCCGATGCACGAGTCACGAAGTCCCACGCGATTTACGGGATAACGGGTCAGGCAATAATGACAATTCATTTGTGTTAAGGGTGTATGAAGAAAAAAAAAAAAAAAAAAAACAGAATTTATTGCTCTCTCGATGACGATGACGATTATGAGGAATGTCGAAAAACGATTTTCGGATTCATCGATATTCGCGTCTAATTATATAATATTTATAATAGAAGAAGATGCGCGGGCGTTTGTTTCAGTCTAGTAATAGTGCTGAATGTATCCAGTAGCGTAAGCGGGCGATGCGTAGGACGAAACGAGAAGAGGCGAGCTGTACAATGAATTTCTGAGATATTCTTGGCCATGTTCGATCCGATGATTGATGCGAGCCGCTGCATGTTCGGCCTTTGCGTGAGCGACTTCGGGGGTATCGACGACCCGTCCGTCAGGACCAATCGGTGCACCACCAGCTGTGTACTTGGTGAGTGTTAAGGATGGCACTGCAGCGGCAGCGGTATAAGTCGTGGCAACGAGAGGAGCCGAAGCGATCACGGGCGAAGCCGCGTAAGCGACGTAGTCGGCGGATTTCACAGCTTCGTTAGCGAGATTGAGCTTCTCGTTTATGTGAGCCGCGGCATGCTCGGCCTTGGCGTAGCTTACTTCCGGTGTGTCGACGACACGACCGTCGAGACCAATCGGAGCGCCGGGAACGAGCTTGGCATATGCCACAGGTGTCGAGTATGCGTAGGCAAGCGGTGCGGCCACCAAACTTGAAGATGGCTTGGCCAGACCAACGGCTACGATGACTGAAAGAACGATCTATGGAAAGCGAGACAATACTGGAATCAATTCGCGCATTATAGTCGACGATAATGATGTTCCGGAAAGTTTGACAAATGTATTCGATACTTTTACGAACTGTAATCGAATCTGAATCACCCGCTTTTGCCTTTTTAAGGTGGTGAGGATAGAAGCAATTAACGAATTCCGCAAAGGCGAAAAAGATTATTATCGATTCCTGTGTTATGCACATTTTTGAATCATGAAAATGAGTTTTTATCCGTGATAGTATATGACTTGTACTCACGAAGATCTTCATGACGATGGAATTGATGATTCTATAGCTATCTTTGAGCGCTGCTGTTGCTGATAAACAGTACTCGCCGGGACAACTGTTGAGTTGCGATTGCTCGTCTACCAAACTCATCACCGTTTATATATCCCCTTGGAGGTTCGTGTATACTTGGATGAGATGTTTTTTTTTTAACCTCGACGAGCATTTGACTGCACCGAAAGGCAAACGATTCGAGAAATACAAACGTATATGTTCCATATACACCATAAATGTGAACGTGCACGGGTGGTGAACCACGCCCAGCCCAATAAACCCGGCACAATCTCGACATTGACCGTTCTGTTGCCCGGGGCTATTTTCTACCCGGTTTGTCGCGATCGACGTTTTTTTTTCGCTCGCTTCTAAAGGAAAGCAAACGAAAGATAGCCTCTCCTACCACCTGTATCCTTTACAGTTCTCTATAGTCTTCTTCCTCGTCAACAGTCTACCAAATTCTATATTAGTCTGTATCCTGCTATGGGAAAAAAAAAACTATTGGTGGACTATGAACTTCTATTGGATTTCGACAGTGATCACTTTTAGAGAGCAATAGTAACTATCTAGTTTTTTTTTTAAATTTCAAATAGTTACTATTTGAATGTCGATGGTACTAGCTTTCTGAGAGCAATGGTTAACTGCTATCTGTGTGGATAATATTAGTCGTAGTTACTTTTGACATTTTATGTTAGTAGCAATGAGTAACTATGCGTGCTATAATGGCACAATTATTAAGAAGCGTTTACAATCCTTGTTCGAACTGATAAAAAAAAAAAAATTTTACTACCAAAATAATAAGTTCATACAGTCTCATTGTATCTTCTTCCGCTTGATTTAATCTACAATATTTGTGAAAAAATCAATTATTAAACATTGCGTCTCTCCAAGCCGAGACTTTTCTTCAGAATTATTGAGGATTCAACTCTTCACAATGGTTTTATCAATCGTTATTTTTTTTTAATTCAATAACTCGTACATGGTGAATGATGAAATTTTTCTTCAGTACATAAATTAGATTGAAATAGTCCGAGAAAAAAGTATAGACATGAAGAATATTATTTTAAGTTATATCCGGGAATATAAATTCAAAATATTATCCAAGGTTCAGTAAGACGTAAGCTTCCCGATCGTCAGATCCATGGATACACACCGTATTGTCTGATTGAAATCGGAGCGTTGTAACTTCTGGTAAGTCGAAGAACCGTGATAAAACCGGACCACCCACAAGGACCTCGCCTGGCGCTCCGATCGTCTCGTTGACCCTGAAAGTCCCAAGGTCCCTATATACGAGACAGGGCTCAATCAAACGTGCGCGCACGCACCCGCGCCATAAATGAATACGAGGGATCGAGTGTCTTTTGAACGCACGGATAAAATATTCGATGAGATAAAAAATGTTGTGTGTATTTTGTATTTGTTTCATCGAGATTCGCTTCTTATATGACGCTTTATGCATAATGGTCTATATCGATTGCCGCTAGACAAAAAAGGCGTAATTGTTCATCTCGAGTAGGGGTGGTTAGGCCCTTTCGAATGCCAACGGTCGATATATCGTTGCAACCTATCTTGACGAGATGCGGTCGTTTTCCAACAGGCTCGCCTTGTCACGGAGATCCATCGAAAAATCGCCGCAGCTACTGTGAGGATCTAAAACGTGCATACGGTAACCACGGGTCTCGGGAAGAAACCGTAGACGCTAACGATTTGCGAATCGATACACGCAGGATCTATTTTCCATCTTGCATGATCGTGTCTTCGGCATATACATATCAGCCCTATATGGACCAGTTTTGAAATGTACCGCCGCGATTGCGATTATACAACACATGCGATATCGAACAAAATTCGCTATAGATTGTAGGAACGAATCGCTATAAAAGCATCGAGGGAAAATTCGGTTGGCACAGATCAAACGTGAGATTCGTTACGTCGGAATCGCGAGCACTTGCGGCTATTATTGGAGAGTGATATATAGCGAAAAAGAAAGAGGAAGAAGAGGCATAAAAAGGACACAAAAAAACAACATGAAGACTTCTATGTTTTTGGTATTGTTCGTTTCGTTGGGATTAACATCCGCCAAACCGTCGACGCTTCCCGGCGTTCCAACACTGTCCTACGCTACTCGGTCATCCGGAGCACCCGTTGGTGCTGACGGAAGGGTAATCGATACCCCGGACGTCGCCCTTGCCAAAATCCAGCATGCCGCTGCTCAGCTCAACGAGCGCAAAAATCTCGCCGACGAGGCAGCCAGATCCGGTGAGACCGAGCAGGTATCTCGTCTGTTGGTCACCCAAACGGGAATCCCACTCGGGAGAGCTCTCACGTCACAGGATCTCGCGAGTTTGACGCTCGCTGGCTCGTCATTTACGCTCGCTTCACTCGTTTCCGATACACCTGGCGCGGCGCCTGTTGGACCCGACGGACGCGTTGTCGACACTCCGGCCGTCGCTCGAGCCAAGGCAGAACACGCTGCTGCCCATCTCAACGAAAAATTTAATCTTTCCAACGAGGCGGCCAGAAATTTCGAATAAATCACGCGAGGCGCTCCGTCCGCACTCGCCTTGCCTTTATAAGAAGGCTTTAATTTATTTTTTTCGACTTTTTTAATCTGGTGTAATCGATCCTATTAATCAACGAGAATGATGCAGCTATAAATATATAATGTATCATACGCTACTCTCACTCTCTGTGTATCTCTCTCATTCTAAATTTAATCGCATTATTGTACCTAAAAACCGATCGGTTTGAGCCAATAAATGAATGACAATATGATTCGTTTTGTATGGAATTTTTTTTCGGGTAATTTAAATTTAATTTACCGATATCATTCACTAGTTATACTGCATGATCGGTGGATAACCATATCAACACGAATTATGTTATCCATATTAGATTGTAGCGTATTATACTCTACTCCCTCTTTCCCACTTTATTTTTCTCTGCCACTTTCATGGCATTACGGTAAACGAATTGTTATCGGATTCATCTTGTATGCAATTCGAGCGGGAACAGAGTATTCCTTGGATCGCTATAATTGCACGATACGATGGACGGATGGGCGGAGATCTAAGAATAAATGATACTCAACAAAGAATTGAAAAGAAAAAGCAAAGGACGCCCATGGTGGATGAGGAAATACCTTCGTGAGATTTTATACAACTGATGCGCAATATTACTGACGTGCTCTGGGTTCATACGGACTGTGGAGCCCTTCCCGGCTCAGACAAGTGCGTAACGAGATGGAGATTGATTGTCTCGCGAGATCACCGAAATATAATTGTATATTTGATCACGCAACATTGGTTCATTGCATCAGAAAATATCTGCGCTCCAAGAGCTACTAATAATTAGCTATTCGTGACGAGTAAATATTTAATTTCCATTCACGTATAGAATTTACAGAATCAGAGTTTTTCTGAATTCGAGACTGCCCAGCATGAGTTGTCCCACGGGTTTAAGAAATTCGTCAATACCAGATCGGTTCATACCTGTCAAAGTCACGAGCTGGGCGTAGCCACTCATATGCTTCAAGCTGAGTGAGGTTCTCATATGGGCAATCTCTCATGGAGCACAAATACCGACGTAACCAAGACATTCCTATGACAAGGACATGATTCGTTAATTTTAGTGCCGAACGCTTTCTACGTCGTTCTGTTCGTTCTCTCTCTCTCTCCCTCTCTCTTTCTCTCGTTCATAAGAGAAGATTTGAGAGTAACAAGTACTTCCCCCACTCGCCATTCCACGCGGAAAAGATCGCTAAAAGTGAATAGAAGTGGTGTTAGGCTTTTGGGGATCAGTTTACCTACCAGTACCACAGCTTGGGTATAAATAGCCGAAATAAGATTGACCAGACATACAATCGACTATATCATAGCGAGTACTGGACGGTCCAGCAGCGCTAAGAGGACGGTTATTAAAATCATCATGAGATTCTTTGTAAGTGTATAATTAATCTATTCAAATAGGTCAAGATTTGACTCTCATGAATGAGGCCCAAGAAGAGCATACTATCATCAATGAAGTCAATGTTGCCGTATTATCATCAATTAGATTGCTTTTATCCGTCTTTTCGCAGATTGTTTTATCCGCTGTCGCAGCCGTGGCTCTCGCCAAGCCGGGTCATCTCCTGGCAGAGCCTGCGTATAATTTAGCCTATGCTGCTGGTTATCCACTGACCTACGCAGCTCCAAGCGTCCATGTGAAACTCGTCCCCGGTGCACCTATTGGTTATGACGGACGTGTCGTTGATACTCCGGAAGTCGCTCACGCAAAAGCCGAGCACCATGCCGCTCATGTCAACGAGAAGATCAGCCTTGCTCACGAGGCCGTCAAATCTGCCGATGTAGTGGGCTACGCAGCTTCCCCAGCCGTATTCACGACTTCATATGAGTCAAATGCTTACGCGCCAATTGCCACTAGCGTTGGTTATCATGGAGCAGCTCTACCTGTCCATCATTCTGTCGCCCCCGTGGCATACGCAAAAATCGTGCCAGCTGCACCTCTCGGTTATGACGGACGCGTCGTTGATACACCCGAAGTTGCACACGCCAAAGCCGAACACTTAGCCGCTCACGTGAACGAGAAGCATACTCTCGCTCACGAGGAAGCCAAGTCTTCGCACTACTCTGTGCCTCATGTACAGCTCATTTCTGCTTACTCGAGCGGAGCTTATGCCCCACATTATTACAACTCTGTCGCACCCCATGTCAGCGTTTGGTAATAACATCCAACTGGAAGATAATATTGGGATATACAAAATACCCCTGCTGCCATAAAATTGTAATATTCTGAAGACACTGCTGTATATTAAATTGATTAGCGAACATGTACAGTACGAGTGAATATTTTACTTTTCCTAACGCAGCCTTTCCTAGGATTTGATAGTTGAAAATTGCAATTGACGATGGGTCAACATCTATAAGATGTCGTTAAAGTAGGTGTTAATTGGAACATGAAAACATCTGCGAAACAATTGGATAAGTAGAATTTCTTGCTACTTATTTCCTCGTATACTTTCAAGCCCACATCTTATTATAACTAAGATAAAAAGTATAGTCCTCTCTGTACGTGGCAAAACCCATCAACAGAGCTAGCATTTTTCTCAACCTGAACGCTAAAGACAATGCGAATTCGTAGAATATACGTTTACGGAAACCTTGAGTGGCCACAAACGAAGGCGATTCTCCGAGTATCAACTTTCGTATACGATCTGGATCACTTATTCTCCCCCGTTTCGTGTTGTGGTGATAGAAAGATAAAGCAAAATAATGATAATAATAATAATGACGACGAAGACGCATCACGACTAAGGGGTATATCCGGTTTGTAATCATGCAACCTTGCCGTGTTCTTGAATCCAACCTGTTCTCCCCTTCGAAGGACGTTCTCTCTTTCTCTCCAGCTCGTGGTACATCCGTTTGCTCTATTCCTCAGTATCCTGGGTCAATGATCCCATTAGCGTATCAGTTAAGAGGCTAAATATACCAGATGCAGAAAAGAAACAGGGGAGAGCAGGTTGTACGGATGCATCTTGGATGTATGCGCACCAATACTATAATTTTCACGACCTTTGCAACGACTTCGCCGACTTCACATCGGCCGTGTGCTATATAAACCGCGGGTAGTTTTTCACGTGGATACTCGAATCGAGGCTTTCGAGCTAGTTAGTTCGGTGACAAGCGATCAAGCTCAATCATGAAGAGACAATCCGTAAGAAGAATCGCAGCTTTTACAGACTGAAACGATTATAAACGATATCGAATGACATTATGTTTTTAAATTACGAATTGAATTTCTTCAGAGTTTCCTCTTGGTGTTTTGCGTGGTCTCCGGAAGTCTGGCAAAGCCACCGCCAACGTTCCTCGAGTACAAGGACAGCCTGGGTCAGTACAGCTTCGGTTACAGTGCGCCTGGATCAGCTAGATCGGAAGTGAGATCGATCGATGGTTCGACTCGTGGATCTTACAGCTATGTCGATGGTTTGGGACATATACAAAGTGCTCAGTACACCGCGGACGGTGAGAACGGATTTCAGATAATTGCGACGAATTTGCCTCAGGCACCGAGACCGGTCGAGGAAACGCCCGAAGTCACGGCTGCCCGAATCGATCATTTCAAGGCCCTCGAGGCTGCGTCTAAATTGTCCGAAGAAACATCAAAAAATGACGGACAAAGATCAGCCATTGATGCTGGAAAGTCTGAGGACTCCGTTGTCATTAATAGTGACATGAAAATCGAGGATAAAATGGAAATTCAGGCAGCGGCGAAGAGTGTAAAGAGTCCCGAAGCAGTGGCGAGTAGCGGTTCAGTGGAAACGCCGAGAGCAGAGTCGAATGAAGCGAATGAAATGGAAATTCCGGCACAAATGCGGAGCGTGGAGATTCCCGAAGCAGCGATGGCGAGCATTCCTGTGGAAACACAGGCTGTAGAGTCGAATGAAGGAAATGAAGCTGCAGGAAAAAGTGCTGCAGTAGGAAATGAGGATGAAACGATGCAGATTCTGGAGAAGTCTAGTCAAGACGAATCAAGCAAGGTAGGGAATTAATTTCATAAGCAATTTGTAGGTTTGGTTAAACCTTGAGTTAAAACTGCGTGAAAAAGAAACTAGCCCTACTGGCTTATAGAATTTAAAGATTTGCTAAAAATTTTAAAACCATGTTGTGACCACTAAGTGAGATGTGATAGCATCATAAAATGTATTCCGTTATATCGTCCTACGATTATTTACAGCAGTCGATCCAGCCCCAGGTAAAATCGGCAGAGGTTTCCAGTCCTTCGGACGTTCCAGTGGTGACCACATCCTTCGTGATACCCGGTAGCTTAAATCTTCACACAAGGATCCAACTGCAACAGTCCGATGGAGTAGCTGCAAGAATCGTCCCTGAATCTTCGTCACTCCTCTTTGCTCAGCAGCCCTCGATCTCTCAAGGTAAAGGTCGTTAAAATCGTTAAATCTACTCTCATTATTTTACATCCTAGCAATCATATTGGATCGAATAGGTCCTACAGAGAGAACGAATTACGGACAAAACGAAATAGGCCATAAAAGCTACGCTCAATTGGTTCTTTCTTCTTTCGTCTTCTTTCTCGCCAATTGCCCATTAAAATTTTACCGCCAGACTGCCACGCTCAACCATTTATCGGTTATTGTCGGTATTCTGTCGTTTGTGTTTTTTTCCATTCGAACCCCCCGAAGATCAATTTCTCAGAGCGCAAAAAAAAAGGGAGACTACAAGGTGAATATCGAGAAGTTTGTAATTCGCTTCCCTATGTTGCCCGATATAACTTTCACGAGATATCGGTCCACAAGCACGCATGCACGAACGTATACCCATCGCCTCTGGGGCCTGTGCCCTGCAGACTCGCGAGTCCGCCGTCGTCCTCGCTTCCGCGGTCAACGCCACGTTTCAAGGCTACGGCCTTCGACCAATGACCATACTAAAATAAAACGAAGACCTAAATCTCTCTCTCTCTCTCTCTCTCTCTCTCTCTCTCGATCCAGATCACGGAACAGTGCGTGTTCTATGCGACGGTATTTGAAGACCATCTGGTTCTTGACCTTCGAAATTCACGGGTTTATCGGAACACGGAGCTAGGGTTCAAACTCTGGTTATTTGTAGCTTAGATATTTAGAGTAGAAGTCCTCCTTTCCCTTCGCTCTTC
The DNA here is from genome assembly GCA_963564615.1 of Rhorus exstirpatorius. Taxonomy (NCBI): domain Eukaryota; kingdom Metazoa; phylum Arthropoda; class Insecta; order Hymenoptera; family Ichneumonidae; genus Rhorus; species Rhorus exstirpatorius. The sequence continues at coordinate 20,620,785 of OY751317.1, forward strand.
TTCTAAATCTCGGAATTCAGTAAAAAAAAAAAAAAAGGATAGGTCAAAAGGTCTGCAATTCTCATGAACGAAAAGGACGGTCGAAAAAATTGATCTACGGAAATGAGTGACCGTGGCGAAGCGTTGAAATCTGAGAAACCTCGAAAACTGAGGAACCTTTTCCTTTTAAGATTCCTCATATATACAGCGCTGATTATTTTCGAGCAAACAGGACTTACCTTAATCTGGAATCATTCGCGTTAAATGTCTACTCTGCGATGGAGAAAAGGACTGATGATTTTTTTGTTCTTGACACTCGACAGGCGTCAATGCGTATGCTTCGACATTGACTCCGGCAGGCACGAGAATGATGGAAATGACCGAAAACGAGAGTACAAAAAGTCTCGGTGGAGTGTCGTCACTTTCTGCAGCACCGGTGGCGAAATCAATGCCGAGCGCCAATAAGCCGCAGGAATATTCGAATGCGATCGTATCCGGTGCGATAGTACCAACGAGCACCTATGCTTTTGCATATGGCATCGGTGTCGATCCAATTTATTATCAATACAATCCTTACCGATACTTCCCTTACGGCATACTCTAAAGACCGATTGACGGTTCGCAATCAAAAATATTTCGTTAAATGCCTCAAACTGTATGTCTCATTGATCGTCGGATGCGACGAATCATTGAACACAAAATACCTAATAAAAGCTAATGAAAAATGAAAGGCACGAAAAGAAAATCTACTTGAACGATATATTATTTTGAAAAAAAAAAAAATCCTCGCGCTCACCCCATTGAATTTTTGACGGTAAGTACTATAATATCATGAGCTTATCATTTTATTCTTCTTTACAAAATAACGCAAGATGGGTGAACAATGAAACGAAATATATTGTATGAATGTGATCGTAAGAATAATAATAAGATTATAATTGTATTTTTATAATATAATAGTAATAAAACTCTGCTTGTAGATACGATACCGTATGTATGTGGGATCCTACGACGTATATTATAATCATGCTATTTTGTTATTTGAGTTTTTTTTTTTTCGTCGAATTTATAAGGTTCGATAGGATCCAGTCGTTTTTTATTTTTTATTTTTTTTTTTAAATCTTCTGGAATAATGGATTTTCCCGACATTCGACTCAAAGTTTCTCTGTATATAGTTTTTTCTCCTATCGCTGAAACGCGCTTATTCGCGGAGAGTCATACGGTTGTGTGTGTGTGTAAAAAAAAAAGAAAAAAAGAAAGCGCGAATCATTGCAATCACGCTGGATCTCTTCATGATCGCAGGATCCTAAAAGAAAATTACTTTATCCTCGTGGCTGCCCTCGAATTTTCGTCGAATTTAATTACGATCGTTGATTCGCATCGATGAAAGATCGGGACCGATACGACGTTGAAGTTTCGAGGACGTTCGGAAAAATACTTTTTTCTCAATTCCAAAAAAAAATCAGTGCAATTCGTTTCTATCTCAAAGACGGCCTCGGATGAAAATCATTAAAAATTCGCGTGATCGTCGTTCGATCGCGAGTCAAATTTATCGTCTTATTTTGTTCGAGTGCGTGGCCACTTTTACGATAATTCAAAACAATTTTTCGATTTACTTGCAATAAATTCTGTTCAGCTGTCTTTGAGAAAAAAAAAAAAAAACAATATATGAATTCCGCGTTTTTATTGAAATTCGAGTAATCCCTCTTGGCCTTTGAACAAGGCTCACTGCGTGATCGACCTAAAACTAACATAGATGAATAGAAAAAAAAAATGTTTTAAAAGTTTGTGTCGTTTAATGGAATATATATATATATAGTAGCTTCGAGTAATGAAACGAGGATCAAAATGATATAAAAAATTTGAAAAATGGACGAATCAAGACGGGCTTTCCCGTTTGCATCGAGTCCAGTCGATTATAATGTTTTTTTTTTTTTCTTTACTTTAACTTTTAATTGCGGTATCGATAATCCGATAGCACACGGCAGATGCCAATTTATGGCAATTGAAATTTCACGTGTGACATCGCGTTATCGAATAATTATCTCGTTAATCCGATATTTATAATTCGAATAAATCGCTTCATATTCTCGTTCCCTGACCGTCGTATTTGTAATACTGAATAAATTCACGCGCTTTCATTTTGCTAACGACCCATTACTCCTAAATTTTTCACGATCGTCCTAACAATAGGAATTTATATTTAATAATCAATATTAATTAATTAACGATCACGATAGATAATATAATTAATATTAATATCCTGATTATCATCGTTACTTCTCACCTCGTGCTTCACTCATTTCTTCTTCTTCTTCTTCTTCTTCTTTTATCCGAGTTATATATAACCTTCTCATATTCATATTATATATATATATATATTTATATATAATATATTCGTTCTAATGTAATCATAATCTCGCATTTATTCTTCGGACTGATTACTTTTTCCTCCTCTTCTTCTTCTTCAACTTCTTTTTTGTCTCTTTCAACGTTTTGTTTGTTTATATTTTCTAACTGCGCCGCCATGAAGTCGTTTATCATCGAACGATACGATTCAAATTTTTCCTATTCTTCAAATTATAAATGACGAATGATTCCGAAATTAAAATCACACATATCCATTGGCTATAATAATTAATGATACGTACGGTGAGCAACCTCGTCTTCTAAGGAACTTCGAATATACCTCATTGATCCTCAACGTTATTTTTTTGTTTGTTCCTTTGTTTCTTCCATTGTGTAATTGATCTCTTTATAATATGCGAAAATGTTAGTTTCAATTAATATAGTATATGTGGGGCGTCAGTGTCTCTCGAAAATGCACTTTAGTTTCACCGAGAGATGAATATTACAATTATTTTCATCATTTTTTAAATTTCACTTTGTTCTTTTTTTTTATTTGGGCGGTATTTTTTTTTTTTTTTAATTTGTAAGGAAAAACGGAATCGATACCACGTTGGGTAGTTTGCGCAGAAGAAGATAAATTATATGAAGAGAGGATTCTCCCGAATTTCGAACACACAACGCGCGAGAATCGACGAAGAAAATCCCATACGAATATTTAATTTATTATTTATATATACTCAACGTTTTCCGCAGCGTGTGGGCCGCCTTTATATTTATAAAACATTTGTCAAATATGCTCAACTACTATTCTTTTCATAATTTTTTTTTTTTTTTTTTCGTTTTCTTTTTTTCATCATTTTTCTTCATATCTCCTGTATTTTCACGTATGTACGACAAATTGTGCGACGCCATTATCTGTTAACATAGTCGCGATCTCGTATCGGAGTGTCTCATACATCCGGGGTATCGATCGTGTCTTTTTTTTTTTCACGAATTTCTAAAAATTAAACAACCTGCCTGGTCTTCGTACGATACGTCTTGCAGTGTCCTTAAATTAACGTTATCCCATGTATGTGTATATAATATATATATATATATATATATTTATTTGTTTATCTGTATAATGTTATCCCCTCAATCACGCGAGATCCTTAGCTTCACGTCACAATTCGACTGCATATAATATGTATATCAGCTGACAGATCTTTTTGTAATCTTATAGATCTTTATTCTTCAATTATTTACTTTTTTTTTCGCATTAGCACTGTAATATTGATTCTCAATTGACACTATACTCCTAGGATTATTCTCCCCTCATTAATATATATGTATGTATATATATATATATATATATATTTTTTTTTTAATCTCACCCCGAATTTCCTCTTCCTCGTTAAAGCGGATCCTTCGGTGTGCTCAAAGCTCTTGAGTATTCTCGCGAATTTTTCTTCTTTTTTTTCCTTCAACTTTTGACCTTAATTAACCTACGATCTAATTAATTCCACCGATCATACCGTCGAATCAATCTTCTCTCCCTCCTCTCTCTCTCTCTCTCTCTCTCTCTCTCTCTCTCTCTCTCTCTCTCTCTCTAGCTTCTCGGCTTTACACACACCGGATATGTAAAAGAATTTTTTTTTTGTACGTCGAGTACATACGTGTGATTGCGGTATATTTTTACGCTGTGTTTTTTTTTAAATCAATTGGCTTACCCCCCCCAGTAAGAGAGCAATTTCCGGAGTCTCGAAAAAGTCCCGAAAGTCTTGAGTACCTCGTAAAAGTCTCGGAAGAGGGGGGGGGGGGGGGGATTTCGTACATAAGAATACATTGAAAAAAAAAAATTATTCGATTGAAATGAAATTATTTAAATGGGCATTACGATTTTGTTTCATATCTCGATATAATTCCTGGGGATTGATAATTTGATTGAAATTCAATTATTTCGGAATTAAAGTTTGCTCGATACGAACGAGACCTTCTCTCAATCGCACCGAGACTTTTTACTACGGGACATTATGCCCTCCTCCCCCCCCTTTTTTTTCTTATTTCTACTCGGTCCACCCATCCAGGAGGAACACAACCCCACACTCGTGAACACGATCGTTCACTCGTGAAATAAAATACAATTGTACAGTTGCGATGGATACGCTTGCGCGGATTTTCGAAATCCACGATTTTAGGCGTTTCAAGTTCAAGCAATCGATAGAGAAGAAAACATGATCCTCTGATGTTATTTTTGCACGTAAGAAAGATACGAGAGCGATTTTACAAGGCGAAAGATTGAACTAATGAGAAGAGTACATAGGGATACTAATCTACGAATCATTATTATATTCTAATTCTGTGCTTCAGCCTGAGATCTCGTCGAATTTTTTTTTTTCTTTCTAGATCATCTTTGACGGACATTCTCGTATTTCTTTGTGTCTCAGGTCCTCTAAAATTCCGAGATTGTCTGTATAGGCCTTAAAACATTAATTCAGAGATCGTTTTTGACTCGACGACACATCGCGATCGTGATAATCGCTAATCGAAAGTCATTTCTTAAGCAATGACGACCCCACTGACCCGCATTGGGTACTCGCGACTATAATCGAATATATATATGTCAATGGAAGATTCCTTTTTAACGATAGAAAAAATTCCCGTAAGACCCGCGAAGAAAAAGGATAATTAATAAAGATTATTTGCACTATCCTAACATTCACTATTTCAACTGCCTAATTCACGAACAATCGCACATTGCTTAATAATATTTATACAATAATCGGGCATAGGCCTGATCGTATGAAACGGTGTTTTTTTTTTTACTGGGGCATCAGCGATCTTGAAGCTCGTCTAGAATTAACATATTTTTAATTCTTTTATTTTATCAAATTTTTATCGAGGTCAGTTTTAAAGATAAGAAGAAACTGCCATGGAATTTCGAAAAAAAACTTCTGTTTTGTTCTCTTGAAGTTAATTGTAGAAAAAAAAAGTTAGCCCGTACGAGAACCGTCTGAAGTTTCATTTTTCACGTTTCTTTTTTGGCTCAGTGGACGAAAAGCTTGAATTAATTAAAAATTAGGACTCACGGTATTTTATATTGATTGAAAACATATATTTGTATATTTATATTTGCAAGAAAACAATGAAAAAAGCGTTGTTTTTTTTTTGTAATTTTCACTTTATCTCTAACATTATTCTTTTAAAATTTGCTAAAAAATAATATTTGCAATATGAAAAATTCGATTACTCGTCAAAATCGCTGATCCCTCTGGCAAAAAATTTTTCAACTCCTCGAGAAATCTTAAATTACGTAGCACGGTGATTCAAATACTCGTTGCACTCGTGACGTAATACAGAAAAAAAAAAACAAACGTTTCGTGCAAACGCTCGAGTGTTTGAGTCTAATTGCTTAAGATACTTGCGTGCCATGCGCAATATACTTTGTTTTTTTTTTTTTTTTTATATAAATTCTTATCCATCGTAATCTTTCATTTCAGACAGGGTATGATCGAGAATTCGGGAGTTTCGGTCGGCTTTTTCGGCTTCTCACGATAAGTCCGCGAAAGGATCGCATTGAAAATTCAGAAATGTCGTTTTATCGAACATCCAGGCTCAACCGTATCCTTAAATATTAAAAATATTTTTTTATAAGATTATACAGCCAACTTTTACTGTATAGGAGAGCGCGGCGGGCGTACTTAAAAATTTCTTTTCAATTACCTTTGGCGTCAAAACCCTGCCGCGTCTCTCGGCATATATATAAGTATATACATATGAATTGTTTTATCGATCTACAAAACTCTCTTAACGAATAAAACGGAATGAAAATTGTGTCATTTAATGTGCGTGTGTGTAAAAATCTCATTATATCGATATATACTCACGATACGATCTAGAACGAAATCCCCACGGTCGTTTTTTTTTTTTTCTAACGAACTTTCCTCATGGCATTACGAGATTTCTTATTTTATTTTTCATTCATTTCTACGGTAATGTTAATTTAAAATTTGCACGCATTCCCGTCTTCGTGCCCTTCAACGTGTGTCTCTGTGTTGTTTCTGATGTTTTTTTTATTTATTTTTTTTTTTTTTCAAATAATTGTGTGCGTATGTTGAGTATCGATATATAGCATGCGGGATAAGATATTTTAATAGGCGAAGAAAACGATAGGATGTATAGTTGACAGACTATGTATTAAATTTATCGATATATAATGGTGTACTCGTGTAAAGTAAAAAATAGAGCTAAGATAAATACGACGACATATTAGGCCGTTTTTTTTCGTAGTTCGTGAAGAAGAAGTAGAAGATATTATATGTATTTAGAGAGAGTATATAGAAGCAACGAGGCGTCGTTTAGCCGGACTTTTGGATCCAGTGAATTTTTTTTTTTCCCCTTATTGAAAGTAATTGACGGTAGTGAGAATATGGCTCGTCCGTCTGGAAGAAATACAGACGAAAGAAATTGATTCGCGCGCGGTCTATTGCGTCGTCTTCGATACAATATTTCGCTCGCAAAAGTGTAACAGCGAGAGAGTGCGATAGGAGAATGATGAAGAAAAAAAAAGAAAATAAAATTTAGTCTCCCAAAAGAGAATAAACGAAATTGAATATTATACATGATCTCGTTGAAGGATTAAGACGAGATCGATGTTGAATTAGTTTGGTCCGATGAGCAGGAATTTTCACGTCATATTATGTTATATATATATATAACCGTCCCCGTGTAATTTACATTAATTTATATGATTATCGACTAATGATTGTTTCGAATTTAACGATTGTTTCAACGCGCGATTATCAGACGAATGGAATTAAAATTAAAAAAAAAAACTCTCGCTCATCGGGTATGTGCAGGAGGACAGTATAGAAAAATAGAGTCTTTTCAGTCTCGACAGATGACAAAAATTCATTGATAGTAGCAAAGAATAGGAAGATATTGTATATATAGATATTTGTTAATGTCCGAGTATATATATATATATATATATATATGCATATATACCCGTTATGTATGATACAGATAGATATGGAGCTACATAGGTACACGAATCACTAATAGGCATACAAGTACATGTATATTATATGTAGATATGAAATTATAGTGTGAATAATAAATAGACGATTGTATATAGATATGATTTGCGATATAAAATGATGAATTACGCGATTCTCGTCTCACCGTACTTACGGCAACTTAATTTTTTTTCTTTTTTTTTTCGTTGCAGTGTCAGAAATCGACCAATCATAAAAAGCGTGAAAGTGCAATCGAATTATCGAAAAATAGCCCCTCCCTCACCCTCACGATTCGTGAATCCGACGATTGAGAGCGTTATCATTTTTTTTAACCTCATTTTCAACGATTTGGTTCAATTATCCACGATGTGGGTAGATATACGTGTAACTAAAAGGCTCGATAAGCATTGCCCGATGTTACCATAACATTCACCGAAAAAAAAAAATTTATGCCCGAATCTGTGATACAACTATAGGGGGATATCATACGCGAAGATAGACGATGTTTTTTTTTTTTTTCATTTCTACTTTTCACTATTTTTCTCTCATTTCTTCTCTTGCATGTATATATATTATTTATATATATGTGTGTGTGGATTCTGTAACGATCGCTCGGCACAAATTGTAATTTAATTTAATTTTTCAAATTTTTTTTTCAATATATATATGTATATATATATATATATATATATAATATACTTTAGTCAGATCGGTAATTATGATCGTTCTATATTAAATTTCTCATCTCTTCTTAGTTTCATTATTTTTCCTTTCTTTCTCTCTTGTTACCTATTTTTCCTCATACTTCACTCTCGTTAAAAGGTAAAATGACGTTGATCCCATGGAAATACGTGTTTAAACATCTAGGCACAATTCCTAACGATTTTCGTTTTTTAGGGAAGGGGGCGGGTGAGCGCGATTGTGTGCGAGAAATATTTCTGGTGAGCTCTCTCGCAGCTTCGTAATTCGCGACAATCATGATTTTCTGTATTTTCTTTTTTAAATTTATCATTAGTTTTCCCTGTCTCAAAGTTTTGCCAATTTGTTTCGCCGCAAGTTCTCGTCGAGCACCGATAAAAGCACTACGAGCCGAGTCCCACGTATAGTCTCGGAGGGACAAATGAGAAAAAAAAAACGAAGGAAAAACAGTAAATACGAAAGTTCTTACGTGCCAAGGCGTTATGGCGTCTTCGCACGGTCGATTTTCACCGAGAATGATCCATAGCGCATGCGCCTTGACGTTTCTCATTACTGCGCACGCGCGGACACTCGGAGCGGGGCGAAAATATTGCACGTGATTGGACGCGGTAAAGAGCGATTAGTGGATTGACCCGAGATGCGAATCGCGGGTATTTCAAACAGATTTAGCGATTAACAGAAAAATAAAGAAGCAGCGATAATAATTTCTCTTTGATTCGACGTTGAATCGTTGGAAAAAAAATTTCGGTTAACGTCGCGTATGCGTGTGCTTTTACTTATTCGTTTTTTTCCATCAACGAAGTCGGGATTTTCTTGGCAAAAAAAAAAACACACAATCGACCAGGATCTCCGATATCCACTGACGCGTATTGTGGATCGATATAAACATGTGCGCCTTTTGATCGGTTTTCAGCGGGACGCGATTGAAGCGATAACAAAAAATGATCTCTCGCGTGCACAATGAAACACTACTGTGCTCTCTGCGTCGAAAGTTCATATACCTAAAAAAAAAAAAAACAAAAAACAAAGTTCCTTCAGAGATTGCGAAAGTGAAGAGACAAAAAAAAACACAAGGCACTACGAAATAGAGGGCCACTGATATATAATAATAATAATAATATTAACTGGATGGAGAATAGGGCTTCGAATGTGGTCCCCCATTGAATCGTGACCGACGACATTTTCGCAGACAAAAGGCGCGCGGGAATTCAATTCACCCCGTCAGCTGCGAGTATTTCGGAGCATAGATTTCCGTATATTTTGCGAAGTAAAAATCGTGTCTCGAAATTATATCGTAAGTGGCAAAGGGTGAATGCGTGATTTGCTCAAATCGGGGTGTAAAAAAATCGGGAAAGAGTTTTCACACGTAAGATTGTATAATTTTTTAATATATGTATTGGACCAAATGTGGTAGTTTTTTTTTAGGTTAGAGGTTATAATCACTTTGTCTGATGGATTCCCATTCAAAAAAAGAAAAATCCTCGCGTGACCGAAAAATGGGTACAATGTGTTTGCGCCGTAAAAAAGTATTCCTGAACTCCCCACCGAACAAGCACTATATCCTCCGATCATTTCGAAGCCAGCGCCTTCGCAAAGTCGACATTTCAATCGGGTTGAGCTTATAACCCTAACTAGTGCCACGACAATCTTTCTCCCTGATAAGGCAGTAGCCGGTGAGGGGTTTCCTAGCCTATCCTCGATCCTATCAATGACCAGAGAACATTATTAACGCTTTGAGTAGTTTCATTTAATTTATTCCTCGTCCCAAAATATAAGGTTGTCTTCAAGTTACGTTAGGCTTTTTTTCTGACAAGATGGCCGCCGCTGGTCTTCCAAGCGGGTCTCGGCACCTGGAGTCGTATATACTTGAGAGTCGATCGTGTATTTTCACTTTTTCGCTTTTCCCACCATCCAAACATTCCGATTGGTTTGCAAAGTTAGGCTCAGCCAATCCAAATGCTTCGATGATGGGAAAAGTGTAAAGTAAAATTGCACAATCGACCTTCTTGCATACCGATCGACTTCTGTCAGTCGAATTCGACAACTTTCTGCTCTCTCGTCTTCATAGTTCATGTTTTACTGATCACGGGTGAATATACCATGGGTCCGTAGGACTAACCACATACCAAGATTGTTGAAAGATCACACATTTTGGTTTCAAATTTTACAACAATTCATCAGTCGAATTCGACGACTTTCTGCTCTCTCATTTTCATAGTTCATGTTTTACTAATCACGGATGAATATACCATATATGGGCCGTAGACTAATCACATACCAAGATTGGTGAAAGATCGGACATTTTGATTTTCGTAAAATCGATTACGAACTCAATGAGTGTACAGAACAACGACTCCTGGGCACTCCCTAGCATAGTTATCCTCCATCCAGTTAACATATATATATATATAAATATATCAGTGTAGAGGACAAACGGCGAGTACGAGGTCAGAGATTTAGGATGGGAGAGACAGGGAAGAAATACGAAGGGTGAAGAAAATGAAAGAAAACAAAACACAACGTAAAAAATAAAAATAAAAAAATCAGGCATGTTTCACACATTTGATATATTTTTGTTTCGCTTGCTTGGCATGTATTTTTTTTTTTTTTTTTCATTTCTATTTTTCATTTCCTCATAATCACTTCTTCTTCGTTAAGACGGTGAAAATGTAAAATTAATAAGAATCAGAGAGAAACTCGACGAAGAGACGCGCACTGGCAATTATGAAAAAAAAATTTCTTTTCCTTTTCTTTTGTTTCTTCGTAGACGAGAGATGAAACGTCGTTTGACGATTAAAATTATGTGTACATGTAAAAAAAAAAAAATAAAATAAAATAAAATAAAAGAATGAGAAGAAGAGAAAAACGAGGATCAAATGACGGATTAAGAAGAATAAGAAGAAGAAAAAGACAGTTTGGTCAAGGCGATTAAAAGAGAGAAAAAGAGAGAGAGAGAGAGAGAGAGAGAGAGAGAGAGAGAGAGAGAGAGAGAGACAGGAGTTTATAGTGATAGAAGAGATAGAGACGGTGAAACAGAGTTATAGTTGATACGAGAGTAATAAGATTATACAAGATGGATTATACATAAGTTGGCGACAATAGATTTAGAGCATTGAAGAGAACGATAAATCGTAGAGGTATAGTAATTCGTAAGAGTTAAGAGTTAAGAGTTACGCTAAGTCGTAGAAGAAGTCAATTCTAACGACGAATAGTAGAATAGTACAGTAAATAGCGATTACATACTCGCAAGAACGTAAATTAACGATGAAGAAAAAATAAATTGAAAAAAAAAAATAAACATTATGTATAAATCAATTTCTATAATTAGTAACGCAAAAATATCGGCATCGTAAGAACTAAATTGAATAAGAATAGCGGGGGAAAAAAAAAAAAAAAACAAAAGGAAAGCGTCGCCGCACCTTTTGGCGAGGTATGGCGCGCGTGCGTGTCTTCTTTTTTTTCAACTGCAGGCAAAAAAAAAACACACACACACGCGTATACATACACAGGATAGAAAAAAAAGAACGTTAACTCCGAGAGACTTAGGATAAAACGATAATCATAAGTCTGATTATAAACGGTATTCGATTAAAATGTAGTAATCGTAAAATTAAAAAAAAAATCATTATGAATAATGGTAGAGCGAAAGTAGTAGTAGTAGTAGTAGTAGTAGTAGTAGTAGTAGTAGTAATAGTAATAGCGGTGGACAGTAGTAGTCCTTTTAATACTAGTAACGCACGGCGTAAGAGAAAAAAAAAAAAAACGCTAGCGACAGATCTGGATTTAAGAACGAAAACAAACGAAAAAAAATCTTCAAGAGTAGGAGCAAGATTAAAAAAAAAGGGGAAAAAAATGCCGCTCCAACGTACGAAATTTCCAAAAATTGCCAAGTTTTTTTTTTTTTATCATCATCCATGGATTAGTTTTCGATTTTTTTGTTTTTTTTTTCCTGTCAGCCCTTTTTCAGCTCTCGTACGTTCGTCGAGCTCGCGGAGACGAGAGAAAAGAGGAAGAGCAAGAAGAAGAAGAAGAAGAAGAAGAAGAAGAAGAAGAAGAAAAATGGTAAATGAACGAAAATAGATATGTCAAGGGTTCAATTAGTTTTGCAGAGTCGAGTGAAACACATGCAAAAAAAAAAACCACTCCTGTTTTTCGTGTCTTTACTCTTTTTCGTTTTGTTTCCTTTTACGTTTCTTCCTCCTCCTCTTCTTCTTCTTCTTCTTCTTCGCTCGTGGCTACAAAAATATTCAACTTGCGAGAAGAAAAATTGATGCTCCGGGCGTGATTTTTCTTTTCTTTTCATTTTTTTTTTGGAAAATTCGTCTCGCCAGGTAGAATGTAAGGAAGAGATTTTGTGTTTTGTGTGTATGTATGTATGTATGTATGTATGTATGTATGTATGTGTGTGTGTGTGTGGTATAAAAATTAATTTCGCGATCGAGCTGTGTAACGGGGGGCATTTGCCATGAAATTTATATATTTCTTGTCTCCTTTTGTGTCACGCCTGTTCGTTCTGCGCTCTTTTTTTTTTTTTTTTTCTTTTCTTTTTCTTTTTCTTCGTTCCGTTAATCTTAGGTCGTAAAATAATGGGCAATTCTGTCATAAAACTATATACGTGGCCTTACAGTCTATCACGGGGGGGGGGGGGGGGGGGGGTGCTTTCTAAATTTGTATCAAAAAAAAAAATTGTTTCTTCGTTTTTTCCTCTCTCTCTCTCTCTCTCTCTCTCGTTCTCTCTCACCCCCACACACACACACACACACACGCACACACACACACACTTTCTTTGTCGTCGTGTGCAGAAGCCCGGAAGAGTGGGAGGAGAATTTCGAAAAATATTCGAGGATCGAAGGAACGAGAGAAGGGCCGAGGGGCTTTCTCGGAATTCCGGAAATCAATTTATGTTTTTTTTTTTTTTTTTTTTCTTTCTTCTTCTTCTTTTTCTTCTTCTTCTTTCATTTCCCATATGGTCCCTCCGAGAAAAAAAAAAAAAAAAGTCCCTCGGTCTTCGCGAGCGTTCCCGCTGTCCTCTGACATGCCCGACGAAGTTTACAGTTTTGATCGTTCAAATTCTCGCGAAAACCCTGCGAGACCGTGTGCGATTGTTTTTTTTTCTTTTTTTTTTCCGATAATTTCTTTTTCCATTTTCGTTGTTTTTTTTTTTTCACCAACGCTTTTCCGGCAGTCGAATACGTCTCGCAAGGGTCACGATTCGAATGTTTTTTTTTTTATTTCCCTCTTTTTATTCCCTCTACTTTCTCCCCGTGTGTGTGTGTGTGTGTGTGTGTATATATATGTGTGTGTGTGGGTTTGTCTGTGTCCACTAAATCCCTAATCAACTTACATAAGAGCTTAACCGTAATACGCCCGCTCTGACAATTGTTCTCCTTTTAAAAAAAATGATTTGTCTTGCCGGAGCTGAGCTGATTGTGATTTGCAACGCAATTCCTGGCCCAATACTGGTTTCCTTGGTATTATTTTTTTTTTTTTTTTTTTTTTTTTAAAGATTTATCTTTTTTTTTTTTTTCGTTTTTGTTTCTCGTCTTTCTCATAATTCTTTTGGTCTCCAATGGGGCGCGATATACCCGATAGTCCCGCGACTCGCAACGCAGAGCTGACACTTTTTTTTTTTTTTTTAAATGCTATTTTAAGTTTTTTCTTTTCTTCTAGATTTGAACTAACGAGAAATCGAGCATATTTACAACAGAAAGATACTGAATTTTTGAGATTTTTTATTTTTTCTTCTTAATTTCTTTGTTTTCTCCCCCCAAAAAGATTGAACATTTTTTTTTTTCATTTCGCGCCAAATCGAGATGGGGGGGGGGGGGGATGAGAGGAGAGAGCGAAAATTCTTGGCGCAAGTCAGCCGAGCGTCGTGAGCAGCGTGAATGTACTATCGGGACACGTGGCAGGGGAGTACGTTTCGAAATTGACACGAGAAAATGGAAAAAAAAAAAAAAAAAAAGAAAATTGAAAAAAAAGAAAAGATTTTCTCTTTTTTCTTTCGTTTTTTTTTTTTTTTTTTTTTTGGTTTCTTTTCCGATCACGAAACGTACCCAGAATAGAGGGCGACAGGAAGAGTATAAAATAATCGACCCGAACGAGACGCGCTGAGGGCTCCGCAATGAGAATTATTTAATTTTTTTTTTTTCAGGCAAATAAAAAATTTCAAAGACTTTCGATAAATCCGCAAGGACGATGCGGTTCAAAGGGGAGGGGAAAAAAAAAAAAAAAAATAAAATGTAAAATTGCCTCATCGACAAGATTAATTGAATGCAACGGTTTCGAGAGATGATCCTGGGCAATTTTGGAGTTAAAAATTAATGAAACTAAATTTTTTTCTTTTCTTTTCTAAATAATTCAAAATTGATCGAAGATTCGTTGAATGAGAAGAATCGTGCGTGGGGCAGACTTTCGAACAGCTCGAGAAAGGGGCGAAGGAATTTTTTTTTTTTTTTTTTTTTTTCTTTCTCATGTCAAAAATTGGCTGATAGAGAGTGATTGTCATTGACTGTACACGTTATTTCGGAGCATGAATAGTAGCCTACGATAAATCTCGACACTAACAGCGCTTATATAATTCCCTTAATATCTAAATTTCTCCCTCCCTCCCTCTCTCTCTCTCTCTCTCTCTCTCTCTCAGTCTCTCTCACGCATACACAAATTTTGTTTTACATTTTTCGACTCTAATAATCGTTATCTTAGATGTAAAATTTTTTTTTTTTTAATTTTCCTCGTTATCGAACGCTATTCGCTCGAGATTCGGGGCTTCCCGAGTCGTCGTCATCGTTAAAATCGAAGGAAAAAGAAGAAGAAACGAAAAACAAAAAAAGACGGATCATCGTTGGATCCGTAGTTTTTTTTTTTTTTTTTTTCCCTGTGTCTTGGAGTAATACTCGATCTTCAGGGAAAAAAAAAAGAAAACTCGCTTATTCGTATTTTCGAAAATGTCACGCTATCCGTATTTTCCCCATTTCCGTCATTATAAATTTTTCAAATTTCTCTCTCTCTCTCTCTCTCTCTTTTTCTCTCGGACACACCCAAAACCATTCCAACACACGAATTATAAAGACTTGACAGTTGTAGAATTTTTCGATATAGCCTTTAAATATTACGAAAATTTGAGGATAATTTGTCAAGAATCGTTTTCAACTTTTTTTTTTTTTTCTTCAATTTCATGCTCAATTTTCAGCCATCACGTGATACGTCAAAGCTGCGAGTGACAGTCGATGAAACTCCCGAGAATTTTTCCCTAAGATCAAAAAAAAAAAAAAAAAAAAAATCATCAGCAAAAGAACCTCGTAATTATGAAAATATAAATGCGTGCGAGGATAATTTTTGAATTTTATATCGCATTTAGATAATTGCCAATTTTATCGATCAAAATTTTTATATATATATATATATTTTTTTTTTCTCGTTTAATGATTATAATCAAAGTGTGACTTGATTCTTTTTTTTTTTTCATCGACGTTCGTATAGAATTTTGTAAATTAAAAAAATCGAGAGAATTTTCTCCGGATGGGCTGTGTGTGTGTGTGTGTGTGAGAGAGAAAATTCGAGAAAATTTATTCCACGATTTTGAGAATAATTATGAGAATCGATCCGCGTTTCCGGTGATTTTCTTTTTTTTTGTTTGTTTCGTTTTTTTTTTCCTCTTGCTTCGAGTTCAATCCGTTAAAAGTTAATAATTCACGCGTAATCCTAGCTCTTAACGAGTTAATAATAAAATATAATTATATGTGTATATTGAAATGCAGCCTGTTCGCATGATCCGAATACTTTGACCTTCCGTTCGCCCCGGGATGTCCCTCCGCGATGCGAAATATCATACACGGAGGATCTTTACTTATCGGTGCATGCAATTGAGATTTTTGTTTCTTCTATTTTTTTCCCCCCTCCGTTCCTATTTTCATCGCAATTTGCTTTTCGCGAAGAAGAAAAAAAAAAAAACCGCGTCATCCACAGCGCGAACGCAGAGGCGCTCGCGTAGACGTTGAGAAAGATAAAGTTTAAAATTCGAAAAAAATAAAAAATAAAAAATTCGACATCTAAATTTGTGCGCACGCAGCCACATCGTGAAAATTTCGCTTTGCCCAAAAATCCGAGACTTTCCCCGTTGTCCTTTCGCATCGACAAAAGAAAGCCGCGAATTAATTATTTTTCTTTTTTTTCTCGTTCCCCGATCTCAATGAATTTTTTTCCACGTTATTTTTCGCTCTCCCCAGGGACGATGGACAAAATACGACGAAAAAAACTCTTCGGATTTCGTGCAACCTCGACGATCTCCTCACCCACCCACGTATAAAACGTTGGCTAGTCCAACTTTTCGTTTAACTCGGCCCCCCTCAAACCAGCTGGTTAATCTCTTTTTTTTTTTTATTATTTTTAGTTTTTCTAAATATAATTCTCCTACGAGAGCTTTTCTGGGAATTGTTTTTTGTTTTTTGTTTTTTTTTTTTTAAATACGTTGAGAGTAAAAGTAAAATGCACTTTGACAGATAATGAAGTTGCGCGGTTGATCGAGAAATGGAAATATCAAGAGAGGCTTTTTTCGAGTTAAGAGAGAGAAAGAGAGAGAGAGAGAGAGGAAGAGAGAGAAAGAGAAAAAACGAAGAAAAACAAAAACGGGTAAATTTCTTGCGAATAAATAGAGAGAATATTGTGAAGCAATAAAAAAAAAAAGAAGAAACAAATTACAGATTGAGAAAAATAGGCGGCAAGAAAAAAAAAAAAAAAAAAGAGAATGAGAAATAATGGCGTTGTTAAAGCCAAAAATAAAATTGTGACAAGCAGTTTAAAAATCAGACTTTTAAGCAAAGAAATACTTGAAGGTGTAATACTAAAATTTTCTTCGCGTTCATGCGTTTTTTTTTTTTTTTCGTGCTTTCCGTGCTTTTTCCCCGGTTTTTTTGTTCTTTCTTTTCAAGAGTAAGAATCGATCGTGTTCACGTGGTTTATCGTTACTATTTTCTTTTTTTTTTTTTGCATTATTTAATTCGCAGGCTTCGAGTTTAACCCAAATTGAAAGATGAAAGGAGAAAAAAAAAAATACTTTTTTTCCATCGAAACCCATAAAAATTCGGCTCAGGCGTCTTTTTTACAATTCGACGTAATCGTAAGCTACGTAAATTGGTAGTTTTTTTTTTTTTTTTTCTTTAGTTTGTTTGGGCATATTTTTTTTGATTATCATAGAGATTCGAAGGAATCCACAAAGATTGCATAAGACTGGCCCCTTCGCGCTCGTGCCCGGCAATTCGCATGAACGTTGTCTCTCGTCTATCCCAGTGGGAAGGAAAAATATATATATATATATATATCTTACATTTTCCGATCGGTATTCGGGCCCAAAAAGTTTTTTTTTTTTTTTTTCCCCACTTCACAGCAGGGGCTCTTGGGAATCGCGGGGAAAATTTTCATTCCTAAAATCAAACGTCTAGCCTAATTTTGGCACAAAAAACATTGCCCGGGCCGACACACTCGCTTATATTTTAGTTTTTCTTTCCCCTCCCATCTTCTCTCCGTCTCTTTTGCCTGAAAATTACGCTGAATAATCTTGTCACGTAGTTCTTTCACTGTTTTTTTTTTTTTTTTTTTTTTTTTTTAATTGTAAATACTTTGTGCATCAACGCACGTTTATCAATCAGACTTTCTCAAATACGCTTTCACACTAAGACGCCTTCGTGTACTACGAAAACGTCGTCTAATTAAAATATCCATTAATTGACTCCAACGGAACGTCGTGTCGGTTCGACCCCAACGTACGCAAATTTTTTTGCCTATTTTACAGAAAAAAAAAAAAAAAAAACTCGGATTTTAAACGAAACTCGACTCGTGGCACGGTTGTTTCGTTTCAACCGTTTTGGTTTTTTTTTTGTTTTTTGTTTTTCACTTTCTCTCTCTCTCTCTCTTTCTCGGGCATACTCAGATCGCGATATTTGGAATCTTTTTTTTTTCACTTTTTGCTTGTATAACTTTCTGTTATATCGCGAGATATATAATTGTGTGTATATATTTGTATGTATATATATATATTTTTTTTTTCGCGTCATTCGTTCGGGGCAATAAATTCGATTTTTGTTTTTGTTTTGATAAATGTTATTTTTTTTCTTTTCTTTTTGCGTTTATATCATTAAACATGAAACACGCGCGACGGTGCATCGAGTTTTTCCGTGCTTTTTTTTTTTCGTTTATACTTCTTTTATATTAGCTTAATTATTTTTTTTTTTTTTTAAATTTCTCCATAAACGATTGTCGAGGGAGCGTAGCAAGTTTTTTTTTTTTTACCATCTAATTATATTTCTCCGTCTCGAACGTCAATTTGTCTCTCGTGGGGCTCAGGAATTTTTTTTTTCTCTCATTACACTCTGCCTGGTTTCCTATTTTTTGTCCCTCTCCCCCCAAACCGATACACCGTTCTTTTTGGCGGATGATTTTTGTGCCTCGGCCACCCCTAGTGGTCCGAATGAATTTTTTTTTACTCCCCAAGATTGCCGAGGTGACGTCAGAATAGTTTATATGCGAGATACTCGATCTCGAGCGAAAAATCGCTAGCCTAGGCGTTTTTTTTTTCTCCGATTTCTTCAACCGATGGAAGACTTTGTCAAATAATCGCCGGAAAAATAATTCATATTCATTGTCGTCACGGGAGAATCTGATTTGGGACAAAAAAAAAAAAAAATAACAAAAAAAAAAACAAGAAAGAAGAGAAAATAGCCAAAATTATTTTCGCAGAAACGCTCAAACGGCGATATGTTTTCGTAAAGCTCAATTAATTATCACTGAGGCCCCAGGAATTTTCACGCATCCGCGTCAGGCATGGGTGAGAAAAATTTTTGCGAAATGTGACCAAATGACCAAATGACAAAAGAGAGAGAGAGAGAGAGAGAGAGAGAGAGAGAGAGAGAGAGAGAGAAAATAAACGAAAAAAAAAAAAAAATTAAAACCGTTTTGAAGGGTGTCTCATGGGGGTTTGTATGCTCGAGTGTAAAATTTGTTGTGTTAGTGTCGTGTTGTGCGAACGTGTGCTTCATACAATCACTGTATAATAATTGACGCGAACGAAATTTATAAATTATTCGTGAAAAAAAAAAAAAAAAATTAATCGATTATAGGGCAATAATAAATCTGTCCGAGTCGTGGGTGACTTTCACGATAATTGCGAGCAACGAATACGTAAATCGATCAACTCGAATTTTTCCTCCTCCGCTGCTAATTTATCTTCATTATTTTTTTTTTTTTTAATAAAAAAAAAAAAAATAAAAATTGCGACGAGTCACGTTGCAGCTGACTCGGAAATCACCCTGGGCATTGGTAAAAAATCAACGGATTGAGATTTTTTTCATATTCCTTTTGTTCCCTCCCAGTTTTCCTCTCATCGAATCGATATAAATCGATGGCCGATCGGTCTGAAGAATTTTTCAATTTTCAGCAACTCCACGAAAAAAAAAAAAAAAAAAAAAAAAACGAAAAAAACTGCGAATTAATAAATGCATATTCCGTTCTGTCAATTGGCAATTGTTGGGGAAAAGTTGCGGCTCAAATCTTCATCGGTTTTTTATATAATTATATATATAGATGTGTGTAATTGTGTGTGTGGTTAATTCTCGATCGTAATTTTGACAATAATCAAAAACGATCGGGGATTCTTTTTGTCGTTTCGCAATTCCCCCGGTCCCCCCTCTCTCGTTACCGGTTCTCAAAATTTGTCCCGATTTTCCTTTCTCTTTCCTTATTCGCTTATTAATCCTAAAAAAAAAAAAAAAAAAAAAAAAAAAAAAAACTTCCTTAACGTCCTAAATCTTAAAACTTTAGATCTTAATTCTGTACAAGAGAATTCTCGGGGTCATCGGGACCCTTGCACCCTCTCACTTCCGTGTTTTGCCATTTTGTAGATTCCCTATATCCTGTTTGTTTGTTTGTTTGTTATTTTATTTTTATTTTTTTTTTTTTAATTATGTAACTACGCGGAGCTACCGAGGTTTTCCCATTCTTGCGCGTTTGTTGCTCTTTTTTTTTTTTTTTTTTGTTTTTCGTTTCCATTTGTTCTCTATTCGTAGTTTTCGTCGAATCCGACGAGACGATCCTGTCATTCGAAGGTGCTCTCGTCACTTTTCGAGTTTTCGAATCGACACGAGATGTTTTCAAGCTCTTTC
Organism: Rhorus exstirpatorius; assembly: GCA_963564615.1. Classification (NCBI taxonomy): domain Eukaryota; kingdom Metazoa; phylum Arthropoda; class Insecta; order Hymenoptera; family Ichneumonidae; genus Rhorus; species Rhorus exstirpatorius. Next base: position 20,640,964 of record OY751317.1, read on the forward strand.
TTCCTCGTTTTGTTGTTTTTTTGTTTGTTTTTTTGTTTGTTCCCTCTCGAAAAAAAAAAAATCGCGAAAATCATTTGCAAAAAGGAAGGGCCGATAAAATTGGAAGCTGTCTTGGCCTAGCACCCCAACACAGCCCAGCACCGTCTCTCTCCCACCGCGATTCGCGACTCTCTTATCACGGATTTCTCTCATCGGTTGTCTTAAAAATTAAAAAAAAAAAAAAAATGCCTCACGACGTTACGTTTTTTTTTGTTTTTTTTTTTTTTCCGTCGTCTCTTCTTCGTTTCTCTTCGGGAATAAAATTGTATCGCGAGACAAGCCTTGCTCGACCAATTCGTGTCAATGTGGAGCAGCGTGACTTTTTTTTTTTTTTTTTCTCTTTTTTGTTAAACGCACGACCAGCCTCGAGTCTCGTTTTTCTTCATCGTCGATCTGTGTTTGTTGTTTTTGTTGTTTTTTTTTCTTTTTTTTTTTTCATTTTTCAATCGTTCAGGCGTCAACAGATGCGATAACGCCGTTTGGGACGAAACGATTCGGTCGGCAGGAAAATTGAATCGTAAAACATCGCTGGATACCAGTATTGGACACGTGGATAGGGCTGAATGTACCACGGCGTCTCGCTGGGTGGCCTCTCTTGTTAGATGTTGCTCTTCGAGAACGACACCCTCAGATGATTGGATTCGCTCAGCTGGTAATTGTGCATTTTCTGAAATAGGAAAAAAAAAAAAAAAAAATCAGGAAAAAATTTATTTCCCGTGAAATTCGAGCGATCAAACTTTTCTGCTCCCCCCTCCCCCCCCACGCGAGCGAATATTTTATTTGGATATTATTTTAAAAATCAATAATGGAATTTTTTTCTTCATTTTTTATTGCCTCGTCGAGCAATGGGACTCGGATGGATGATTAATTTTTTTTGCAACGAATAACGCCTCGTTCGATCATCGTGTCTGTTTTTATATTTATATTTATTTTTATTTTATTTTTTTTTATAATTCTCATTGGGAAGGGGGGGGGGGGGGAAATGTTCGATTAAAATTTGTTCTACTAACGATCAGAGCTGTGACAGCCTCGTCCATGCTCGGCATCTGGATCAATGCCATTTTTCTGTCCTTCGGGAAAAACTTGAACGCCTTTACCGTGAAACCGTTTGTCGTGAATGCCTCCTTGATTTCCTCCTCGGTAACCGTCGCTCTGTAATAATTTGCGAAAAAAAAAAAAAAAAAAAAAAAAAAAAACCCTTGTCGATTACAGGGATTCTTCTCTGTATATTCGTGATAAAAATTTTTATTACATTTTGTTTTCCTTGCTTAAAAGAAAAAAGAAAAAAAAAAAAAAATGAATCTCGAATCTCGTCAAGACTTTTGATGGTAAATATAGCTCTGAGGCAAAATTCATTAGAATTACGATCCTCATTTAATGGTTCAATAAGACATAACATGAAAATACTGAATTTCAGTATGACAGCAGCGGATACACCGATCTCATCTTATTGTTTCGTTTTTAGAAATATTTTTTACAACATTCATTGCTCAGATATTACGGAAATTTATTGAAAAAAAAACTACACGCGAGTCGATCGAGCTCACTGGGCGGAAAGGAAAAAAATTAATTTCATCGACTGTGAGAACGTTAATGAATTTTATTTATTTTTTTTTCTTCCAGTTGACAAAAAGAAATGTGCGTTTTTTTTTGCTTCACGAACTCTCCGGATGGAAAAAAAAAAGACCAGATGTTCGCTCGTCGAGGGTCGGACGACCCCGAGGAACGAAAAACGAAAAAAAAAAAAAAAGAGGGGAAAAAAATACTCTTAACAATCCAGTACTTGGAAAAAAAAAAAAAAAAAAACTCACGGAATGTTCGATAAGTGCAGAGTGGCGCTAGGCGGATAAATGTTTTGATAGTTCTTTGAGCCGGGTTTCTTGAATCGATGAAGAGGACTGTTGGTGTAATCCTTGGTAAGACCCGCGTCCGGCTGGCCTTCCTTCGGCAACTGTACCGTCTGATGCTTGCTCGTCATCACTCTAATCTGCTTTCCGAAAACCCTGAGTTTGTCCATGTGAGTCATAGCTGCGTATTGGAAACGTAAAAAAACAACAAAAAAAAAAGCCATTAATATCGAATTTACGAAAAAAAAAAAAGAAGAGATTATAATCGACGACGATAAATCAAATGAAATTTACCCAAGTGACCTTGATGAGGTTCGGCCATCTGGATGAGGGCAGAGTCTTTCTTGTTGTAGAGAATCTTCACGCGCTGTACATCCCCATAAACGCCTATACGTGGGGCCAACACAAGCGTACGCGTAAAAATGAGCAAACAAAAAGCAAAAATTTTGTTTTAACGCAAAAAAAAAAAAAAAAAAAAAATTCCACTTTTCTGAGAACGACATATATTTATAAATATAACGATATATTCATAGATATATATGCGTATAACGATCAAGCGATGCAGCACTTTTTTTTTTTTTTTTTTTTTTTTTTAAATGAGATCGAGAACAAAAAAGACGATCCGAACGAGATCTATGGATCATGCAAATGGGGCACTCAGCTACGGTGTTTTATCCTTCTATGGTATTTTTTTTTTACTATGAATTATGTGGGGAAAGATTTTCTAAACGAGCCGGAAACGACAGGGGAAGATAGTATTATTATTGAAAGAATAAAAATAAAATATTATATATATTTATTACATATAATATGAATATGTGTATATATATATATATATATTATATATACATAAATATGTCAATTGTGGTGACGCAGACCGAGCACGTCGAGAATATTGACTTCCTATGGAATTACGTGAATATCATAATATATATATATATATATATATATATATATATATATATATATATATAATAAAAAGCCAAAGCTTATGTAAATGAGCGAAGGTGGTTCTATGAAACTGACATTATGCATATTCATACATATATGGATGCATATATACATACATTATATGAATATATGCATATATATACATGAGGGCGGTTCAAAAAAGGGCCTTTTTTCAGATTTCGCTCTAATCCGAGATTCTTGTACTTTTTTAAATAAAAAATAGCTCACACGAAAGGCTGGGCTGAAAAAAAAATTTTACTACTGCCTCAACGACGTTAAAATTTTGAAAAAAGGCTATTTTCGGGAATTTCAAAGCTGAGATATCCTTAAATCCTTCGGTTGCTATGTTTTATGTGACGAAACAAAAGTTTTTATCAAACCTGAGATGCGTGCGATTTTTTTTAGTACCGAAAAATCCTATTTTAAAATTAGTTTTTACGAATTTAAATATAAATCTTTCGATACTAAAAACAATTACACGCATCTCAGGTTTGACAAAAACTTTTGTTTCGTCAGGTTTGACAAAAACTTTTGTTTCGTTATACAAAACATAGCGACCGAAGGATTTACGGATATCTCAATTTTGAAATTCCCGAAAAGTCGTTGAAGCGGTAGTTAAAATTTTTTTCAGCCCAGCCCTTTCGCGTGAGCTATTTTTTTTTAGTGAAAAAAGTACAAGAATCTCGGAGAAGAGCGAAATAAAAAAAAAAAGGCCCTTTTTTCAACCGCCCTGATATACATATCAATATGTAAAAATTGAATGAATTGTTTTGTATTATGATACATAAATATCAGAAGAGATGCTTGGAGGGTTATAAAGAGCGAACGTGAAAAGGTGTACGATGGCCATGATGATTGATGACGATAGAAACATAGTATTGGAAATTGAACAAAATAAAATTAAGAGACTGAAACGAAACGAAACAATCGAGAGTATGACGAGGAACGATTGAACGTAAAAATTTGTTTGAAATTATAATGAAAATAAAGTAAATATAAAATAAAAAATAGTGATGATAAATAAGAAATTGGAAAAAAAAAGAACAGCAGGCGTTGAAGATAATCCATATATACCTCTGGTTGGATACGATATACATATATATATATATAATATATACATATATACGTCGCGCTCCATGTCGACTCAGCCACCCAATTTTTTTTTTTTGGTCTCAAAAAAATTATTCAGTATGGGCATTTCGAAGAACGATATGTCCATGACATTTCACCAAAATTTCATCTGCCCACCATTGTTCGTTCTCAGGATAATGATTAATGAATTCTCAGTTTTGTAAAAATCGTAACTTCGTAACTGCTGATTGGATTTAAACGATTAAAAAAATAATATTTTTTATTTTTTTTTTTGCCCTTTAAAAAAGAAAATATGCCGTCATCGATGAAAAGCTCATTAGACAGTTTTCGGGGTAATTTTTCGATTTTTTTTTCTACGAAAGGACTACCCAGAATTCCACTCATTATTTTTTTTTCCTGATAGAGTGGGGCAGTGTGCAACTCCGCAGGATTTTTTTAAGATGGAAGAGGGCATCAGTGAAGAAGAAAAAAAATTAATTTTTGTCAATTTAACCCGAAAACTGTCTAATGAGCTTTTATCCGATGGCGGAATATTTTTTTTTTTTTCAAAAATGGCGAAAAAAATACAAAATATTATTTTTTTAATCGTTTAAATCCGTTCAGCAGTTACAAGATTAGGATTTTTACAAAATTGAGAATTAATTAATCATCATCTCGAGAATCAACAATAGCGGGGGGGATGAAATTTTGGTGAAATGTTATGGAAATGTTATTCGAAATGCCCATACTGAATAATTTTTTCGAGACCAAAAAAAAAAAAAAAAATAGGGTGGCTGAGTTGACATGGAGCGCGACATATATAAAACGTAAACGAATGATGAATCGTGAATATTCGTGACTTTCTTTTTATGACAATCAATCTTTCGGTTTTTTTTTTTAAATTTATCTGGCTCAACGATCAATGATATGAACGATGGATCTTTTTTTTCTGTTTCAAACAAACAAAAAGTCGTATTTTCGACTTGTCAGGCAATCGATACAACGAAACTCGAACTCTCTGTTTATTTTTTTTTTTTAATTTAATTTTGCTTTTCAATCCTCCAGTCGGGGGGTCGGGGCGAAAAGAGGCTCAATCACATTCGATTCTCTCTGAATATGAATTGCAGGAGAAAAAAAAAACAACTGATTTCGGCAGTGAAACGAGAGGGGAAAGGGACTGTTTTTTTTTCTTTCTTTTTGCTTTTTTTTTTTTTTTTTAATATAATAATTAATAATGTAATATAATTAATAATATAAATGTGGAGACGTACCAAACAGGGTAAAGAGAGCGTCAGGCGTGACCATCTACACAGAGAACAGACAGAGTCCAGTCAGTAGTCAGCGAGTATAATAGGGTTCGATGTAAAAGTACAGAACGTCGTCTCGTGTTTCGCGTTTTTTTTCTATTTTTTTTTTTTTTTCCCCACGACCTCTCGAATTACGAAATGAAAAAAGTGGGCATGGAAGAATAGTTGAAAAAAAAAAAATCGATTCGCAAGATTTCGAATCGAATTAAACTCACGACTGAAAAGTTGAATGAAAATTTGTATCTTTTTTCATTTTCTTTCGTTCGATGATTAGTTGAAGGGGGAAAAAAAAAAAAAAAAAAAAAATTCAATAGACAGACAGAGGAGAGGTCGAGAACGCGCGAAACTCGAGAGCGACTCAACGATAGTAAGTAACACACACAGTTATAGTACAGTAGTGACAAGTTGCAGCTGCGAGACATGTATCGTCGTTGGGCTGAGCTTTTCGAGGCGTACAATTGAAGAAAAGCAAAAAAAAAAAAAATGTCAAGGTTTTTAATTTTCGTCATTTCGAGCAAAGAAATAAGTTGAAAATAAATGGAAAAGAATCGATTCGTATATTATGATTTATCGTACGCCAAGGGAAGCTTCGAGTAACAGCTCAGCGACGTTACGATTTTATATCGAGGGCGAAGTGATTCGTATAATGTGTGTTTCGAAATAAAAGTTTATTTATTTATTTGTTTTTTGTTTTTTGTTTTTTTTTTTTTAATTTATCAGGAATAAGTATAGAGAAGAGGAAAAAGTTTCAGAGGGGGCTTCGACATAACAGGGAATAGCACATACGCAAATCGAGTAACGAATTATTTCCTCGTCGAGTCGAAAAAGAAGTATATATGAGTACAGAAAAAAAAAAAAAAAAAACAACAACATTGAAATAAAGTTTGAAATTTTTATGAAAATTCGATGATCCAGGATAAATTAGGCCCTAAATTAGACGGTTAGTATATCGGAGAAGGGCATAATTTCCATGAAAAATATCATTTTGAATAATTTTTTTTTTATAAAATTAATGAAATAAAATTATACCGAAAATAAAAAAAACACTGTTCGAACAGCAACGTCGAATATGGAGCAATTTTTATTTCGTAGCAAATCTTGTGTGTCAAAAAAAAAAAAAATTATTCATTATTATTATCATTGTGAGATGCATCTTTAAATAATTTTTGTCTTTTTCATTGAAATCCCCCCGCGTTCATTATAAATCCGGCAATTTTTTTTTTTCGACGAGGAAATTCGTCCCTCGGGATTAAGAAACTGCGGGGTTTTGCCTACGTCAGCTCTACGTTTATCGTAATTATGTTTTACTTGCTGTAGCACAAATTTTAATACATTTATATAAGTGATTCACACGCATCGGGGCAGAAAAAAAAATATCGAGTTTTTTTTTTTTTGGGAATTGTGAAAGTCTCCGATTCTTCCTCCATTTCCAATGACTATTCGATAATTTTGTTTCTCAAAGGATCTCCAAGAGATGCGGTCACTTTTATAATTCACAATGAGATAAACATGTGAAAAAGACAATGACGTATATCGAAGATTCCAAGATGATCAAGTTTTAACGATAATTATGTCGCAAAGTTATTGACATAACAAAAAAAAAAAGTGTAATTAATTTTAAAAAAAATTTCTTGAAATTCTGCTCGACAATTTCTGGAATTAATTTTTTTTTTTTTGCTCGCCTGGATCAATTTGTTTCACATGGGATTTTTTTCCACAGTTTGCAGATTCATCATTGAATGATCAACGTCAAGAATAAATCATGCGAAATATTATTTTTAGCTGTAAAAATTTTGGAGTATTTTTTTATTTGTGAGAATTTCAAAGTACATTTTCATTCGTAAAAATTTTGGAGTATCTTTTTGTTTGCAAAAATTTTGGACTTTCTTTTTGTTTGTAAAAATTTTGGAGTATCTTTTGATGTGTGAAAATTTTGGAGTATTTTTTTATTTTTGAGAATTTCAAAGTACATTTTCATTCGTAAAAATTTTGGAGTATCTTTTTGTTTGCAAAAATTTTGGAGTATCTCTTTGTTTGTAAAAAATTTGGAGTATCTTTTGATATGTAAAAATTTTGGAGTATTTTTTGATTTGTGAGAATTTCAAAGTATTTGTTCATTCGTAAAAATTTTGGAGTATCTTTTTGTTTGTAAACATTTTGGAGTATTTTTTTCTTGCAAAGAGAAATTTTTTTTTTTAATTTTAAATTGAGTTTTACGGGGATGATAATAGAATCCATCGGACATGAGATCAAAGGGAACTTTCACATTTCCTCGTGGTCAATTTGAGAGCGGTGGATGAGTGGAATGAGAAAGAAGAAAATAAATTTAAAGAAAATAGCGCAAGTTTTTTTGTACAATATTTCCATGAGCAATCGATGTTTCCAGCAACGATTGTCCTTTTTTTTTTTTTTTTTTTGAAATTCAAAAAATTCGACAAACTTTGTGAAAAGGCATATCGTCGATTTTTTTTTTTTACAATTTATTGCGAATTATTTTTTATAAAATCGACTTCGATTGACCATGAATCTTTTGTCAAATATTTTTAGCAATTTTTCTTCGAATTTGAATGTTTTTTTCTTTTTCTCGTTCCTTTGCCGCGTGACAATCTTTTTTTTTTCTTTCTTTAATTCATAAAAAGACACTAACCTCTTCGTTGAGATTGGTGACGAGAAGAACCGAGGAGATCTGAGGACTTCCCGGTACTCGTACACCGAGGGCTCCGGCACCGAGGTTGAAGCCACCGAGGCCCGCGAGACCTCCGCCCGGTGCAACGCCGTTGTACGGTGCAGATAGGGGCGATGGAAGACCGTGCATCGCGGCAAACGGCGACGTCAGGACGCCCGGCGCCCCTGTAATTGACTCTACTTCAGGAAATTCATTGATTCTCATTAATAAAATTCGCACATAATCTTCATCATCTTTTTTTAAAATTTTTTCCTCGCGATAACGAGCAAATAAATTGAGAAAAAAAAATCATTATTATCGTTTTGATCAAAGAGGGGAGCTAAAAAAAAAAAATGATGCAAACGATCGTTAATTTCACCGTCGACGATGAAAAAAAAAAAAATTCACTTTTCCTCGATAAATTCAAAAGAAAAATTATAATTTTTTTTCTCTCGATACGGTACAAACGATATCGAGAAGAAAAAAAATGTCTTTGTGCCTTGAATGTGTTGGAAAATTTTATTTTTTCTTTGAACAAAAAATTTTACTTTGATCAGCAGAGTCGTTGAAAAATAAATTTTCCATCGCGTCGTCGTTTCAACGCTTTTGATAAATGTGAAATATAATCGAAAATGAATTCAGTGGACCTTCAATTCAATTCAATTCATACATTTTTTCGAAATGTTACATTACGAGCTCGTTTTAATTTATTTTTTGTTAATTTTTTTGTTTGTTTGTCAAAATCGTCTCGATCGTTGGTGGAATATAATTGACTCACCGGGTAGCCGAGCACGTGGTTGAGAGCCAGCAGCTCCGAGCAAAAGCTGAGGTAGCAATTCACCTCCGAGTGCGAGAGATGCAGCGTCGAGGTTCGCGTCACCGGTCGGCAGCGTTGGATTAGTGTAATCCCTCGATTTGTCATTGTTATATTTAACATTGAGACTCTGCATCTTGCTGTAATCGATGCGAAGCGTGCAACACGAGTTGTAGATATTCTGGCCGTCCAATGACTGTTGATATAAAAATAGAAAAATTCAATTTTTATAAATAATCATAGCTATTCGAGGTCTAAAATTATTTGTCTCAGTAAAAATTCAAGAAAACATAATTTTCCTAGGCCTCGATCTCGTAAAGATGTACTACTATAAAGTCGATCGACACGGGGATCCAATCCAAAGTAATGAATAGAAAAAAAAAAAATCCGAAATTTTGGTACTAAAAGACAAGGTCTAGATTCGCCATAGTCAGAAATTGAAAAAAAAAAATGGACTTTTTTCAAAAATTATTTTCCTGAGCTTCGTATTTCGTATAGATGTTCTATAAAGTCGATCAATATAAGGGGATCAAACTAGTGCCAGCCCAAAGTAGTTAATATAAAAGAAAATCCGAAATTGAAAATATAAACTTTTTTCAAAAATTCTTTTCCTGGTTTTCGTATTTCGTATGGATGTTCTATAAAGTCGATCGTCACTGAGATTCATCTATTGGCAGCCCAAAATAATGAATAGAAAAAAAAAAAATCCGAAATTTTGGTACTAAAAGGCAAGGTCTAGATTTGCCATAGTCACAGATCGAAAAAAAAAAGATTATTTTTCAAAAATTCTTTTGCCAGGCCCCAATCGCCACTGGAATCCAACCCAACATAATGAGTAGAAAAAAAAAGCACATCGGAAATTTCGGTATCTAAATGCAAGGTATGTCTATAGATTTGCTCGAGTCAGAAATCGAAAAAAATATATATATTTTTTTCAAAAATTCTTTTCCCAAGCCCTTATTTCCGACTGATGCACCTATGAAGTTGATTTTATCAGGATTATCTAATCTTTCATTCCTTAAACTTCCTGATGCGAGCGCGGATTTCTCACCGCAAAAAAATTGTCGTCCACGAAGATCTGGGACTTCGACAATGTGATTTTCAATAAAATGGACCATTGACTTATCTAATCGGTGTCCATTTTTTTTTTCTTAGCCCGAATATATCGAGATTAAAACGGTGGTTCAAATTAGAGCCAGCTCCCTTCATCGGCATCAACATCGATTACTCAGAGAGACCATTGAAAGCGAGTATATGAAGCACAGGAAATCATGAGACGAGAAGCAACAGGGCATAATAAAGAGTTCTACTTCGACGGGGATGAAATATCGTGCCCGGAGGGTCAAATTTTTGGATATTCATGTCGTCATACGTGTATCATTCGCCCGAACGATTTTATCCTGCGAACCTTGCGAAAACGCAACGCTCGACAAAGCTATAAACGAGCCAATGACGTATACTGTCCTCGGGCTTTGCTGTTGCTCGCACTGCTGGGATATATACGCGCGCATACACACACTAACACACACACTGCATACGTCACGTTTCCAAAACGATGACTGTTTCATTTTCATTAATAATACAGGCAGTGAGAGGCAGAGGTAGAGATGCCTGAAGCAATTGAAAACGCGGTTGGTCGTCATATCTAGCCTAAAATACGAAGCGAGTGAGACCCAACCGAAAAGACCGACTGTTATGGGTCACCGCTTTTCCGAGGGTTTGTTTGGCTTGCATGTATAGTGTATACGTATAATACGCTGGTTGGAGGAAGCACAGCTCCCGTCTGCTTTACATATGCACGTGCTAGTTGCGCGAACAAGTTTGCATTTCGAGCTGTGATTATGTGCGACGGTATGGGATGTATCGCAAGGGTAAAAGAAAAATTTGTCAAGAGGGCATCTAAAAGTCTCAAACGTTATTTTGTATCTATTTTTGTTGCTATTGTGGCAAGGCGTCGAGAGTAAGGGGAGGAAAAAAATGAATAAGAACGGGTATGAAGTACACAATTTCAGCTTTAAAAAAAATTTTTTTTTTTTACTATAGTTTAAAAATTGTGGCCGCTATAGCAAGGGTCTATTATGGAAAGCAGTGTTGAAAACGTTACAGCCAAACGGAATGTCTGAAAAGCAAAAACCAGGAGTAATTTCGAAGGTCAAGGTACCCTCTCTAAGCTTTTATGAAACGGATTTTTCATTCGTCCATTAATTCATTATACACGCATGAAAATGCTAATAAAAATCACTAAAATGTGACTTTCCGATTAAACAATTAATAACTCTGCCAAATTTCAGTTTATTGAAATTCGGTTGCATAGAAGCTTGGAGGGTACACCTTGATCTTCAAAATGACTCCTGATTTTTGCTTTTCAGAGATTCCTTTTGGCTGTAACCATGGTCACCGTTTTCAACACTTCATTTCGCAGATCCTTACTTCAGTGGCCATAGCGGCCACAATTTTTACACTATAGTAAATTTCTTTTTTTTTTTTTTTTTCAAATCGAAGCTGAAATTGTGTACTTCAAAACCGTTTTAATTCATTTTGTTCCTCCACTTACTCTCGACGCCTTGCCACAGCAAAAAAAAAAGATAGAAAACAACGTTTAAGACTTGGATAACCTCTTAATTCACCTAAACTCGTTTCATATTGATTATGGGGTGTTTGATTGACTTTAGTCGATCAAAGAAAGTAATTGAACCGCGACGACGAGCTGTCATATCGTGAAATCTCTTACGAGCTTTTCAGTTCGTTGGTATTTAATTCAGAAAAATTCACCAATATGACGAAGAAAGCGATCGAACAATTGATGCGCGAGAATTTCCGGATTTTTGGCTTTCGTTTCACGATATACTTTTCGCCGCAGAGGGAAAACGGGACCGAAAGAATTTTCAGGGGTCGTCATTATTATTATTGAAAAAAAAAAAAAAATAGAACAGTGGCTTCAATCAAGGGTTGTTGCATGTATGGAAAATGTAGTTAAAGAGAAAATAATTAATTCAAATGACTGGCAAGAATGGGTACATAAAAATTGGCCTATCGATTAAAATATAGAGTCATCAAAATAATTAAAAATAATTGTCGACAATTATTCTCCAATAAAATACGAAAAAAAAAAAACGAAGCTCAAAACGTTGACTATAATGAGAGTCAGATCTACTAGAAAGTAATAAAATTCAAATAACTCGGCCACAAATATTGTAAAGTTTGTCAAAATATAATAATACGTGTTTGAAGAACTGAATATTATATCGATGTTTAACGAAAAAAAAGAAAGAAAAAACAAAACAAGGAAAACTAAAGGATTGTAAAGAATGAAGGCCCAGATAAAGTTTACGTCAACGACAAAGATTGTTTTGTCTTTGGCGAACTTGAATACCCGAGGTAGAGAGATGGCAATGGGAAATAAAGGGGAAATACAGTTCTCGGTCTTTGATGCGTGCTTGGTTGAAACTTTATTAGGGAAAACCAGATAATATTCACATTGGTCCGCTTTTCCATGTATAATGCGTCAGTGAAAAAAAAAAAAACTATTCTACGTTTTCGTTCAATAAATACTACGACTGAGGCAGCTCAAATCCACGTCTCACTGTTTTTTTTCCTCATACAGTCTCATTCATCTTATTCGCGTTACATTCGTTTAAAAAAAAAGATGCAGAGCGAGAGAGAGTATTAATGCTCGTTACGGTGAGTACAAAGGAAAAGCCCGAGGACTCTCGCTGTCGTTCCTTATACCTTCGTCAACTTGTACTATCTGGATGATATTATATATATATATATATATATATTAGGGTGGCCCTTAATATCGGTAAAAAAATTTTTTTTTTGTCTTACCCCCTAAATCGATTCGAAATATTAAAAAATGATTTTTAAGACTGATATCCGCCCTTAATTTTAATATTAACAGGTGCCTCAAAGGCCCTTAAACCGCTTGACTGGTAGAAATTTCGGGTAGACAAAACTTTACTTACTATCAACTTGAAATTTGGTATCCGGGGTTTTTCTGGGTCGCTGAGTACGAATCCGCACTCAAAATTCAGAAATTCAATATGGCGGATCGAAAATGCAAAAAGACATTTGACGAGAGCAAAAGTTAGTACTCGAGGGTTTTCGGGGTCGCTGATCACGAATCTGCACTCCAAATTTAGAAATTCAAGATGGCGGATCCAATATGGCGGACCAAAAATGCAAAAAGACATTTGACGAGAGCAAAAGTTGGTACTCGGGGGTTTTCGGGGTCGCTGATTACGAGCACTAATTATCGTTCGCATCAAACGACTTTTCGGATTTTCAATCCGCCATATTGGATTTACCATCTTCAATTTCTAAATTTAGAGGGCACATTCGTAATCAGCGACCCCGAAAACCCCTGAGCACCAACGTTCACTCTCGTCAAATGACTTTTTGCTTTTTCGGTCGGCCATATTGGATACGCCATCTTGAATTTCTGAATTTGGAGTGCAGATTTGTAGTCAGCGAGCCCGAAAACCCCCGAGTACCAACTTTTGCTCTCGTCAAATGTCTTTTTGCATTTTTGGTCCGCCATATTGGATCCGCCATCTTGAATTTCTAAATTTGGAGTGCATATTCGTGATCAGCGACCCCGAAAACCCTCGAGTACTAACTTTTGCTCTCGTCAAATGTCTTTTTGCATTTTCGATCCGCCATATTGGATCCGCCATCTTGAATTTCTGAATTTTGAGTGCGGATTCGTACTCAGCGACCCAGAAAAACCCCGGATACCAAATTTCAAGTTGATAGTAAGTAAAGTTTTGTCTACCCGAAATTTTCACCAGTCAAGCGGTTTAAGGGCCTTTGAGGCACCTGTTAATATTAAAATTAAGGGCGGATATCAGTCTTAAAAATCATTTTTTAATATTTCGAATCGATTTAGGGGGTAAGACAAAAAAAAAATTTTTTTACCGATATTAAGGGCCACCCTAATATATATATATATATATATATAATTTTTGCCCTGTGGCCATTCATGGTAAATTTTTTAACAAACGAGCTTTCACAAAGAACGTTTTCGGCATCTTCTAGACGTTAACGTTCCTCGTTATTCGGTATTCAATCATTTCTACCAGAGAGAAAATCAAATTATTCATCGGAAAAACGCGGGAAATTTTATACTGACACGATTTATCCGTGAAACTTCGAAAATTTAAATAAATTTTTTGCTTTGCCGTGATTGTCCTCTCGGGGCACACGAGATTTATTCGTAGAAAAAATCCCGCAAAAAAAATATATTAATATCAGATAAAAATAAAAAAATATTCCAAATTGCTCGTTTATATCATTCGAGAAAAATCGTAATTGCTTCCTGATGGAGGAATAAGCCTTTTTTTTTCGAACATTGGAACGCTCTCAGTTGTCAATAAAGTGAATGAAATAATATCTCAACGAATTGCAACCAGATTGATATAAGAGAGGTGCAAATTAGAAAAATTGCACATTTTAATTTATAGGAAATTAAGGAAGATTCTTCTACTACGACGACGAAAATAATTATCAATAACTACTTTCTCACATAAAATTGTGAATTTAAACGTCAAAATTTTTCATTCTACGTTCTTATCAATCTTGCTGTGGACAAGTCGTGCGATAATTTCCCAATTTAATTGGCTCGGGGGGGATTCGAAGATTGACCGCGCACGGCGCGGGTCAGCGTTTTCTCGTGAGGTTTCGCGAAGAAAAAAAAAAAAAAAAAAAAAAAAAACAAAAAAGAAAAAATGCAGATAATATAATTCATCCTGACGCGAGAGTGATATAGAGAGAAGAAGCATGCACCGAAGAATATTTCCAGCAGCTTTGCTGGCGCTCTTGCCAGCACACGATTTCGCGTGAGGCCAAGAGGACCCCTGGGGAGCCTCTCTCTTCGGCCCAGACCCCCGAAAAGCGGAAAATTTAAGGGGTTACGCGAACGAGAACACACGGATATCACTAAAGAAACACACACACACACACACACACACATGTTCGTGCTCGCTCTCGGTTATATTATGTGCATAATACCATGGGAATACTTACGTATTTAGCGGTCTGCGCAGACAGCATGTCAGGATACTGTATGAGCGCCTGGAATGAGTCTGAAAGAATACAAAGAGCATTGTCGTTTTTTTTTTTACACAAATAATCCGTGCAAAACTCTCGAGATACACGTACATATTATTTATTCACTTTTCGCTCGTGATGAGCGTGATAAATTATTAAAATAAGTTTCTGGTTTAAAGAAAAAAAAAAAAAAAAAAAGGTTATGCAGATGAAGTATAAACCCTTTAGGCAACATGTAATTTAATTAAAAAATGGAAAACAAGAGAGACAAACGTGAATTGAAAGTTAGCTGAAAAGCTTTTTTTTTTTCTAAAGACACATCACGGATTCATGTTCTTTAACAATTAGTACTCGAGTCTTTGATGATTTTAATTTGCCCGTAAATTAATCATTTATCAAGATATTCGCAGTTTCGGGATCTTTTAATTTTCGTGCATGAAAATATTATCGACGATTAAGCGTTAAAAGATTGGTCTGAGCAACTGGAGAAGTTGTGACCGTCGAAACACCGTAATATTGTCACTCACACGTGTGTAAATGACTCCCTACCCTTCCATTCCAACCCCCGCAAGTCTCGTTACGGTAAGTACAAAATGACGCGTCAGAGAGAATAGCCCTATAGGGGGGTTGCTCGAGTACAGCGGATGCTCCGCATATATGCATACATACAGGGCATCCCAATGCCAAAGCCAAAAAACGACGGTTTAAATCTTTTCCTCGATCCTATATTATGTTATTTACATTATTCATTCAAGCGAGCAGAGTCTGGTCAATTTTGTATTCAATTTTTGTTAATTCTTCCTCTCTCAGAGTTGTTTTTTGTTTTTTGTTTTTTTTTTCTTCAATTGTCAGTGAAATCGACAAATTTTTCAATAATTAACATTAAGACGTGAGACTTATCGGATATATTTTTACAAAGGCAATTTGATTGTCCTCGAGTGTACGTTCAAACATTTTTTTCAAAATGTATGCAATTTTTAATTCTTACAGAAAAAAAAAAAAAAAATTGTACGAGAAAGACGAGTATTTTGTCGTAATTCGGGACTATCCGAAAAATGAAAATTTAAATTCGAACCTATTGGAAGTATACGACAAAAAGAAAACTTGAATCGCAATTTAAATAAATTATTTTACCGACTTTAGTGTGAGTATCATGGAAAATTATGGATCGAACAATGAAATTTTAAGCGTTAGAGGCCGCTCGACCTGTCATTGAAAGCTTTCTATTGATTTTTGAAAGTCAAAAGGGCGTCTCGAATGTGACTGTCACGTTCGGGTCCACGTGACTTTAGCCAGATTTTCTGCAATCTTCTACAGCATTGATTTTGCTCTTGGAAAAAGTTCAGAGGTGTCCCCCCCCGCTGCTGAGTGTAAATTCAAGTTGGCGGGACGCGGGTGGTCAAGTTTCAGCCGCCATATTGGAAAACACGTTTTATCGCATATCTCGTGAATCGTGCATCGTACGACAAAAACAGTAAAAACCTTTTTCGTAGACAATGAATTTTTCTACAACCTTTATTCAAAGCTTTTTCCTTTATGATGCATGGTTTTTTATTCATAGCGCGACAAACTTTTCCAAACACGTTTATTGCTAAATATATATTCAACGGTTGATGTAACAGTAAAAATGGTGATGTTTGGAAAAGTTTGCCGCGCTATAAATCAAAAACTATGTAGTATACAGGAAAAAGTTTCTCATAAAAGTTTTAGAAAAATTAATTACCTACAAAAAAGGTCTTCACTATTTTTGTCTTGGGATGCACGGTTCATGAGATATCTGATAAAACGTGTTTTCCAAGATAACGACCTCCCACGTTCCGCCAGCTTGAATTTACACTCAGGGGACACCCCTGAACCTTTTCCAAAAAGCAAAATCAATTATGCAGAAGATTGCATTATGAACCTACTTTTTTTTTTTTTTTTTTGCTAGAATGACCGGACTACTTGCGCTATCGTAACTTTTGCTCGGCGTTCATTCTACACACAGGCCTAAATTCGTAACGGCGCTTCTGCCGTTGGTTTTTCTCGAGGGCCACCCTCCCCTCGCGCCCCTTCGCGCATTGCCATAAATTTCCATCTTTCCATCCTTCTCCTCGCCTCACCTGCGGCTACGAACTCTCGTAACGGATGGATCGCGAAGAGAAAACTACACGCGTATATAAACAATGAGATCTCGATGGAAATTCGCATTAAAAATTTATCATAGGCACAAAAAAAAAAAATGAAATAATATTCATTTTCGAACTTTGATTGAGCTTTTGAGACTCGGATCTCGCATGCGCGATCTGCCCAAAATAAAATTCCTTGATCGGATTCTCAAATGATCTACGAATTTTTTCGATTTTCAGGAATATCTGACTGCACTTTTACGCCTCGACATTATTAATTGTTGTATGGGGGGGGGGGGGGGAAATGCCCTGATTCGAGATATCATTGCTCAAATAACGGATTTATTATCAGAGAATTATCGGTGGGATCGTTACGACATGTGACAAGCCATATTTCGTGGGAACGATAGATTGAAAAAAAAAAAAAAATTCAATTCTCAATTTTTTTAACGCGCAATGGCGCACAAAAGTGAAGCTAAGAGAAAGAACGATGTGAATCGAACAATTTGGTTTTTTGTTTTTTTTTTTTTTTTGTTAAATATTGCTCCAATCATCAAAAAATCCTGAATCGTAACAAAATTTAATACTTTCGTAAGCTCTGCTCGATAACTGAAAGTGCTTTTGGTTTGCAAAAAAGTAAAAAATCCATCGACATAATTGGTTGAGAAGAAAATATCAGACAGCAATGGGCACCTTTGATTTAGAGTTGTGTCACGCTTTTTTTTTTTTTTTAACTCTTTACGAATCGCATTCCGAGTGCGAAAGATTCGGAGCAAGAAAAAATTTATGCTTCGAAAGATTATCACGAATATTTTTGTGGCAAAATGAATAAAAATGAAAAAAATCGATGTCGAAACGAGATTATGATGGTTGAAGAAGGATTATACATATATACACGTGTGTAATTTTTTTGACCATAAGGGTGACACGGTCGAATGAAAATTGCATTTCGATGCATGTATAATGCTGGTCGAGAAAAGGGGAAATGGGGGAAAAAAGGGTCAGCGAAGGCAAAGGCGGAAAGGTTATGTATGTGTTTTTATAAAAATTCGATACACGAGAAGAAACATTGCAATGTACTATTGTGTATGTATACTTTCGAGATATTCCTTGGGGGGCTTCAATCCAGCAATATCGAAAGTATACTATAAGGGCCAGGACTCGAGAGTGGGCGAAAGAAAAGGCAGAATGCAAAGTCTCCCACACACACACACATACAAACGTATTTTCTTATGGCCAGTCCAATAATTCCGTCAGGGTTTATGGACAAAATGCTCGAACTGGATCAGACGAAAATGAGAAGAAAAAAAAAAACCAAAACAAAAGACACGTTTGTTCATTTTTTTTACGCCTTCAACTCTCCCCGGTCACTGCAATCTCTTGAGAATTCCAATCATCGTCATTCATTTCAAGACGATTGAAACATAAAATTCTTCTGCTCCGTTAACTTTTTTTTTTTTTTTTTTTATATAAATAAACCTTCAACTCGGGAAGAGTGAAAAAAAAAAAAAAAACACATCGAGTTCAATTGGCAAAGTTTCTCCGCACCGGAGCCCGTAAAATTCGGACATAATTATTTCCCGTTTGTATATAATGGAGTTTCAAGGAACTTTGACGATTATTGACGCGGTATAAATTGATATTGAAATGGAGCAATCACTCGCGAGCGTTCTGGGCATTATTAATTTTTCCGGAACATCGATTCGTACAAAATAATGTATCGGAATTCTACCAGAGTGCTCGTTAGAACGATTAAGAAAAAAAAAAAAAAAAAAAAAATAGAAAATAATAATAAATAAATAATAATATACGGATTATATCAATTGTTATTAAAGTAATTGCATGTCATCGGTTACTCACTGTTCTTTGTGAAGGTGACGATTTTCAGGACTTTGCCGTATCTCGTGAATATCTGAAACACAAGGAATTAAAAAAAAAGTTCCGTCAACAAAATATTTCGGATTTTCTTTTTTTTTTTTCTCGTTGGAATTAACGAGCTGCAGTATATCGATGTCTGCATTGGTGTATCATTGTATAAACAGTGTATTGATTTCTGGATATGAAAATAGTATTCATGTCCTAATATGCATACATATGCAACTTTGTGGCATTCTCTCTCTCTCTTTCTCTCTCTCTGTTCGTGCATAGACTGTCATTAAAAGCGTGTATAGGATGGACGTTGTACTCGGGATAGATAACGATTTGGATAACCGGATGGATTTTGGACGTCGAAAATTAACAAACGTATCGCGTGTCCCGAACGATCGTGGATAATCGAGGCTGGACGCTGTGGTGTATTTTCAGCTTTAGGGAAACTCACTCCCGATATATATATGTATGTATATATCTTCTTCACACGCTCATCGCAGCCTGTATGATCGCTTATAGTCGTATTTGATGATCGCGTTATATTCCCCAGAAATCCAAATATTTGCCTTTGATCGTCATTTCGTTAGAGCGCGATCAAATATATGATGAAACGTTTGTCCCCGCGTGAGCCAACATTGTCACTACAATTCACCCACGTGCACATGCTACGTATATACAGATATGAATGTTTGAAGATGTCAACTTTGTACATTTCCCTGAGAATCTCGAGTGATCGATCAATCGACCCGATTGCTCGAACTTTCCCATGTTCTGAGCTTTCGCACGAATCTATATATATATTTATAGATTCGACCCCGACACGAAACAAAATGAACAATTACGCGATTGACTCATGGACGATCATTAATTGGGAGTTTGCGTGGAGAACAAATATGTGACTTGATATTTGTTATGAAAAATACATATCACAAGTAACGCGAGTTGATACTAAAATTGGATATTATTGATACTAAAATTGGATATCAACGGTAAAAAATTTAAGAAAATATTGTAAATACTCAATATTTCAAATATTCGATGTGAATCTAAAGCAATTCCTATAGGCTGACAAATACGTGACGTCACGTCGTTGTAGGCAAATCGTTTATCGCCTGTTAGGGAGCGTGCACACTAATACACTCTCACCAAAGCAAGAATTCTTAGTCGTGTACATAAATATTAAATAAAGGACGAGGGAAAAAATGCACAACGCGTACCACATTGAAGTAGCGTAAGTAGATACGCGCGTGATACAAAGCAACGTATAAAAACATATCGAATATCCAAACTTTTAAGGGCTCGAATGTTTTTTTTTTTTTCCATCAGTGCCGGATCAAAAGCTCCTGGGCCTAACGAACACGAAACTTCAGACAAAAAGCATCAATTATACCGATATGAGCGTTGCTTTTTTTATCATATTTTTTTTTTTTTTTTTGAAATTCCAAATGTCGAGCTCGAGCGAATAAACGAGCGGGCACGTTACACAAACTGGCGTGGCCCAAATTGAAAATGACTTTCGGTGTCGTTGTGTTTTCATATACTCGTTGATACTTTTTTCAAAATAATGTTTCATCCACGTCTTTCGGAGGATCAGATATCGATAAAGCTCGAGGGTTCTTCGTTATTATGCGACTGGATAAACTTTTGATGAGCTAAAAGCTCGACGGATACCGAGAATGTAAATTCGAAACTTCCCAACACTTTTTCGCGTCTTTTGATTCTCTAGCATAAGATTTGTTCAAAAACTCTGCTAATTGGGTGAAATAAATTTATGGCATGTCTGTAATAAACTTTGAGCGTAAATAACAAACTTTGGGCTTCTGCTATGAACAAAATATCTCAATTTTTCTCCGAACAAGTGAGAAAATATATTAATAACATTTTAGCTACTTCAGCTTCCAAGCCACAATTTTCTCTCTCTCTCTCTCTCTCTATCTCTATCTCTCTCTCTCTCTCTCTATCTCTCTGTTGATCATATTAACCGATGTTTCTGGAATTTTTGATAACATTAAAGTACGCGCAATTCCAGTTTCAAAATCGTTGCGGCACGTCGAAACGTTCAATGAGTGAAATACCTGTCCGTTTGTCGATTGGGTGCGTTTCATCACGGAATTCCCACCGAAATTCTCCGCGCCAGTTATGTCAAGGATAACTGTACGACCGCATCGCTCATTGATCGGTTTTTTTATTTTTATTTTTTTTTTTTCAACACGAAAACGGACGTTGACATCCGGGCCAAATTATGAATCAATCGCGTGCGATCGTTAGGAACAGAGCCAACAAGATTTTGCAGTAGAAGCACCAATCAATCGATCAATTTCTTCGAAACAAAATTAAATTACATCGAATCAACAAGATGTAAGCAAAATTTATGATTCCAACAAAATTAATTTCATTCGACGAAATTTATTTGTCCAATCGGCAAAATGTTGCTGCCGTATCGAATTATGTATGGCAAATGCCATAAATTTATATTTATTCATGAGTGAGAATTCGAAATTATTCGTATTAAATTTGTTCGAATCAAAACAATTTAGCCTCGATCTATTTTCTTCGAAGATCACACGTTCATGCTGAACTGGGTGGATTAATTGAGTAGTCCGAGTAGCTGTGTGACGGTGTATGATTAAAAAGAAAAATTTGAAACCCTAACGTTGTAAATGTGAGAGAATCCCCCCCCCCCCCCCCCCCCGCTCCAGTTGTGTCTTCATCCATTTCCATCGCGGTATCCCCGAATTTCTCGTTATATTCCACAAGAGCGAATAAAATCTCCGTATCGATCGTAGTGAACAATTAAAATTGCTTTTTTCCTCGATATAGATATACGGGAGTCTCAATGGTTTTATTTTTTTTAATTTTTTTTTGCGGTTCGAAATATTCGTCGGTAGGTGAAAAAGCTCGCTCGGAGGAACAGGCTTCAGTTTCGACATTTCTGCTTAGCAGCAACCCTTTTCAGGAGAGGGAGAGAGAGAGAGAAAGAGAGCGAGAGAAGCATCCTCTTCGGGTCCGTGGTATGCGTACTCCGGGCAAGAAATCCCGCGGGAAATCAAGTTAGTACGGAGAGCGAGCATGGACATACACCACAGCCACATGAATGCGCAAACTACACACATCGGCATTGTCGTATACATTATACAGTGATAGATGGCGTTGATAGAAAGAGACGAATATAGTCTCATGTATGTTGTATTTGGCGGGAAGAGGTACGTGTGTGCGGGGGGGTTGTTTCGCCAACACATTTTCATACATGTCTGTGCAAAGCCCTATGCAAAACAGGTATACAGATATATGTTTACAAATAAAGCCATCGCTAATATTTTATTTGCTCGAGTTTTATTGTGTCCCGTTGTTTCCTCGTTCGCTCGACGGTCCACCGACCAAAATTTTACGCGGACACTCATCTTTGACTGTTATTACGGCGTTTTTTTCATTTTTCTCATAACGAAAATGGGATCCCTAGATCGGTAAAATCGAGAGAAGATGGACAAAGGCTTTTCACGAGACTCGATAGTAAAGCGAGAGATTTTTCTCTGTCAGGCTTTACACGCGCACGTGTAAGAGATGAGTTTTAGGATCATTCGTATTGTTCTTCTCTCAGACAGACAGACACACACACGTACGAATGTATGTTTATCATATTCCATGAAAATTCATTATCAAAGTGAGATCACTATGATGCGACATATCAGAAATCATTGTGTCTCGAATGAATTCATCGAGAAGACGGAGTGAACAAAAGAAATTTCGTTCGTGTCTGATCGGATGTTGATTTTTCTACTGAAACGTATGTATATCGCGGTATCGATGTATTACGAAAGGCAAGGGTCTCACGAGCAGGCACATGAAGAGAGTCTTTCATTAATCGCTATGGCGCACCGATAAAAAAATATGCACCCAAATTTTCATTAGCTAATGCAACGCTAGATCAGAGTATTTAAAAATTGTCGAGAGTAATTTAATTTATGCACATTTTGTGCATAAATTTATGAACACAATTTATGCACACATAAATACTATTTTGGCAATTTTTTCATAGTTTTTTTTTCGTCTTTGTTTTTTTTTTTCGAAATTTGTAAAAAAAATCTGACAGTCGAGATTAGTGAGGGACTGTCATGTGTTTTTTTGAAACCGCGGGTTCCGAGCCTTCGCAATATCCCTGTCTGTGCCAACGGAAGAAAATAATTTCTATCGGGATTTTCTTACGTTTTGTTTATTAATATCTTGTTTTTAAATATCTATTAAGATTAATAATTTTAATGGGATTGCTAACCATAAAACGTAATTGATATTGGGAATCTATCTCCACAAAGTTCCATCGAGAAGACCGAGGTAAAAAGAAAACATCTTTGTTCATTTCTGCTGTCTGACCGCATATTGATATCTCTACTGAAATGTACTGGTATGGACGTATACGTAACTCGCACATGGATTATCCCATGTACGGATGAAAAATTTCTTCTCGTAACCGGAACGAGCTCGTCGATTATTCGGCTTCGTTCTATTGATAGACAATTTTACGTCATTATTCATTTTTGCCTTTCTCCGAATCATCCATTAACTCATTATGTCAACGAGATTATCAATCGGATCGTGAAATTAATTTTATCCCAGACGAATTTTTTTGTTTTTTTTTTCCTTCAGGAAGACATTGTTGATAAAATTATCATTTTATCTTTCTTGCCCGACCAAATGTGAATTTTTCTACTGAAATGTGTACGGCGTTTCGATATATATATCTATGGGAGCGCGCATGGCTCTGCGCGAGACGATGAAAATTACATTTTTGTTTTTCAAACGAGCTCGTCGATTATGCGGCGAATTCTAATAATAGATAATCTAACCGATGAATTAAACGGCGACGCGCATTAGTGAACTCGATGGAAAGGGTAGATGATGAGGGAGAGAGGACGTTATGAAATGAGGGACAGGGGAGAGGGGAAGTGTGTATGCACAGTGCAGCGAGGATTCATGCTATATGCATAATGGTTTTGTGAGGGATCGATAAAACGGAAGGAATATACTCTCGTTGAAGCGAGATAGAGTGTGCCTCTCACTCGATTCTCGTTGACTCATCTTCCCTCTCTCTCTCTCTCTCTCTCTCTCTCTCTCTCTCTCTCTCTCTCTCTCTCTCTATTTCTCTCTCAATGTATACCACACATGCATCCACGTAATTCATATGAACGAACGTCATTTCGCAGTTAATTCGCGACCGCATATCGAGGTCCCCCGAGGGTTTCCTGAACGCGTCGACAATTCGAATTAATCTGTATTACCAGTTTGACGGAAAGATATGCCACATGCCGATGTTTCGCATGCAATATTGACCGATTCATCACCCCGTTTATTGCGGTTAAAATAATTCACGAACGAGCATTACGAGTGAAATAAAGAAATATTAAGACTCCAAATATTTCGGATAATTTCAAACATTCGGTCATAATTTCGGTCATAATTATTTTTATGAAATACACAGAGAAATTTTCTCTACGAATATATAATCGATAACGAAATTAAAGTTTTGGAAAATTCTCCGAGTGAATGCGATCTCCATTGCTATTACAGCTAAACGATAAAAAGTCCAATCAAATTTTCACGTAATGTTTTACCGATATGTAATATTACACAATGCCGAGTTCATGCATGTGTTAACGTGAAACGGAATATCTCATAACCCTATCGTAACTGTTTCACATTCAGAGATTCAATCCTACCCCTCTCCCCTACCTGCCCTCGGTATATACATGGAAACTGGTAATCGTCATACAATCGGGAACATATCTACGGTCTCGTTGTATTTAATTTCTCGTATAATTATCGGGCAAAGGGGCACGGAGCGGCGTTCTCACACGCACGAACTTCGGAGGTCGTTCCGCGCAATCCGTGCGCGAAAACGCGGGCACGGCCTATTTCGCGATCCTCTTGCTATAATAAGAGTATGCTGAAAAAACTCGTGCCAATCGATTTTCCCCGCAAGCACAGCAGACCGCATCGAGAATGCATGAAATTTAGTCTCGTTGCATCGTCGTTATTATATCAATATTTATGCGCATATCCATGCATGAGGTATACCGTGTAAAATCAGCCATGAATATAATTCAACGATCATTTCGAGAGTCCCTTAATAGAGATTGAATGAAAATAGGAGATCGAAAATTTATCGAGACAGCTTGACTTCGATTATTCGAAGACGCACTCTTTCAATTGTCGAATTATGGTTGACTAATCTGACATGACCTATCTGTCTACTTATATACATAAATGTGCGAGTAAATATTGTACCATCAGACCATGGGTGAGGAAGCGGCAGAGGGAGATGAGTCAGATTCTCCGGGGTGGAACAAAACAGTTTTGTTTTAAGCCGACGCGTGAAGGAGCATTGATCTCGATAACTATTAACCTTAATCGAGCACACGCAGCCCCCACGGAGTATTCAAATTTTCACGACAACGTGCAACCCGATAGCGCATATATGTGCACAACTCACGGTCGTTCGATCGTATAAGCGAACTGTCGCCTCGATGCTCAATCCCCCCTCGGTGATAAAACCAACGAAAAGAAAACATCGCACGTTTCTCGATTCAGCATAACCGAAAATATATTCGCAAACAATTTGTATCTTCTGGTTCGTTTAATGATCCACTTTTTTTTTTTCACGACTACAGTGAAACACACCGGGAACGTGACTCACCGCGGTTGGGGATGGAGTAACATATGCGTGTACTTCAACGATAAAATTCTACAATTTTTGCTCTTTCAACCGAAATTTACAAATTTTGGAGTCGTAGATTTTGGATTAACGGATGAAATTTTGTCGATCGTGTGGCATATTTTGTTAACGAAATTCTGAGCGTAAAATGAATTGCTGAATCTCGAATTATAGGATTGCCGAGAGTGAAATTTTTGTCCCAGAAATGACATTCTGATAAGAAATTTCTATAGTTTTGTTGGCGTTAAAGGAAATATTTATAAAAAATGGAAAAAGTGTGTGTTGAAGGAGAAAACAAAAAATCGTTTTGCGTTGAACATTGGCTGGAGCATGTAATTCCTATGTGTACATCAGAGGGGGCCGCGCGTTTTATCTAAGGAGTGTGATTAAAAGAGGAAGAGCAAAAATAAAAATGAAGCAAGGAGCATCGGGAAGAGTCGTTAAATCGAATGGGGCTCATCGGTTATGCGAGGCTCTATCAGCTCTACTATTGCCCCCATGGGAAGATTTTCCCGGTATCTCTGTACGGTATAAGTCTATAACAAATAGGTATACATTGCCCGTGCTATCGATAGTTACACCGTTAGATACAGCATATTGAGAACACTTTGTACGCTTTACGTACATACGCCAAGAATCGATCGAATCTCACGCCCTGTTAAATCTTCAACTAAGGCGTTTCATTGCCAACGCGTTCGCACGAGTTTCGGGGGAAGATCGAATTTTCGAATGAAAAAACCATTCAAAATGATTTTGTGTATAAAATAATAATGAACAATTAGTTACAAAGTGTCAGAGTCTTAAAATTCTCGATACAAATTCTTCGAGCACCTTGGTGAAATTGGGCGATTATAATTCATAACAATGAGCTGACAAAATGTCGAAAGTAATGCGATAAACTAATGCTGTCATACTTAAGATTATTCTTCAATAAAAAAAATCTCATTACCTGAGGCAAGACAAACAGATCCATTCAGTTTTTTTTTTAATTTCATGCTCCTTAAAGTTTAATTATAGTCATGATAAATGAGTTTTTTTTCTGATACGAGGATGATATCTTTAATTGACACTTATTTAATATCGATAAATCTACGGACACGAAAAAAAATGCTCAAATTTTCTCTTGAATTCATCGTCAATTCTGTGCGACAATTCTCAAAACGAGATTAAT
Organism: Rhorus exstirpatorius; assembly: GCA_963564615.1. Lineage (NCBI taxonomy): Eukaryota > Metazoa > Arthropoda > Insecta > Hymenoptera > Ichneumonidae > Rhorus > Rhorus exstirpatorius. The sequence continues at coordinate 20,667,560 of OY751317.1, forward strand.
AGAAAATAAATGTGAAATAAAAAGATCGTAATTGGTAGATACGAGAGCTTAAGAATCGAATGAAATCGATATAAAAACAGCAGCGGGGAACGATATAAATGGGGATGTGCGGGAAGAAGGCGCATCAAGTACGTGCACTCATACCGATCAAAGTTGATCCCGCGGGATTCTCGAGAGTGCTCGATAAAAAATAAATGTGATCGGACGAAGAAGAAAAAAAAAAACTGATACGAGTGACCATTAAATCCAACCGCTTATCGTTGAACGCGAAACAGGAAAAAAAAGGAGAAAAGATCGTTCGTTTTCTACACATATATTCTCGACTATGCTCGCTGTGAGATGTCTCCGGAACTTGCAACGGAGGTTTTGCTCTCCGCTGGATTATACAAAAGCATCCAGGACCGCAGAGAGGAAGGAGCAACAGAGCTAGAGATAGATAGAGAGAGAGAGTCGCGGCTATTCGTGATCCCGGGGACAAAAGATTAAGGGGGGGGGGGGGGGGGATGAGGATATCCCGGATATCCTCTTTCTGGTGCCAGAAGAAGAGCTGAACGTTATCGACGTCTTCATTGAACGACGGTTTATTGATACACGTGTTTTAGTCGAAGCACGACACGCGCTGTTATAGTCCGATTATAAGCGAGAATGAAAGTGAATGATATAGAGACGAAATGAAAAAGAATCACCAAAAAAGATTGAAAACAAAAAATTAATCGGGACTTTCCTAAAATGGTTTATAAACGGTGGAGAATGAGCGAGGGAAAAAGAGAAAGAGAGATAAAGAGATAGAGATAGAGAGAGAGAGAGAGAGAGAGGGAGAGAGTAGAGACGTAAAATAACCGTTAAATCGAGCGGCTTATTGGCCACGAGCCATTGAACGCGAACGATATTCGTTTCGTTCGAGTACATCGTACATATATAGGACATTCCATAACTAATCGATCGGTCTTTAATCCAGAGGTAAGCAAAACTTTATCAGTAGATCACCTGTTTTTATTGCCCCTTTTGCATAGTTGATAGAAATTTTCCCTAGGAATGAATTAAAACAAAAATATTGACAACTCATCAGTAGAAAATTCTGAATTGCAGATTTTCAAACGTAACGTGAAAAAAAAAAATCCTCGATGTCATTTTTTTCCGCGAAATTATCAATGTTTAGACGAAAACTAGCGATTAAAGAAAAGAAAAAAAAATTATCGAGTAAATTTTTTTTGTATAAAAAGCAGTTTCGTTAACATTCAGGTTTTTTTTTTCACTAACGTTTTCGTATCCGTGCTCATAAATTTGATGACCAAAACGGAAAACAATACGATGGGGGGTGGCATGCGTTGATTTTAAAATTCGAATGCGTTTTTTCGGAGATGCTTCGACGATTAAAAGAAAAATGACAGATTTACGATGGTCGAAGACATCGAGCGAGTTTTCACTGTCTATATATGTATGGTCTCAAGAGAGAGAGAGAGATTGATTGATTGCGATTTAATACGCCTTGGTTATACCTTGAGGCAAATGAATACAGAATTAACATATAAACAGTGCTTAAATTATAGTTAAAAGTAGCTAAGAAGACACAAAATAATCGATGGAAATTAAGGATAAATATGAACATAAGAATAAAAATAAGTAAGAAGAGGAACGTTACACGAAGGCAATTAACGCTAAGAAAAAATAGGCGAAGTACTATATGGTGCGTAAGTAAGCATAGTAAATGATAGGTGGTACAGCAATTGCTGAATAGATTAAAACAATTACTAAATAGTTCAAACCTATCACTAAATAGGCCATAAGAGATACGTTACGCCTTCGACGCAAAGAGGTAATTAAAAAGTCGATCTTTGAAAATATTCAATGCTGACGAAGTCACAACCTCAACGGGGAGAGATGAGTGCCAAAAGTACATTGCGGAGAGGAAGAATGAGTTTCGGTATATTGAGGTTCTATGTACAGGGATATGAGAGAGAGAGAGAGAGAGAGAGAGAGAGAGAGGGGAGAGGGAGAGGGAGAGGGAGAGGGAGAGAGAGAGAGAGAGAGAGAGAGAGAGAGAGAGAGAGAGAGAGAGAGAGAGAGAGAGAGAGAGAGAGAGAGAAGAGAGAGAGAGAGATACAGTGCCGAAATTCCAGGTCTAACGCTAGATGCAGAGAGGCTTTGAACTGGTGATGTTAGGCTTGACGGGCTTACACACAATATATATTAACCAGCAAACGTATACACATACACACACACACACACACACACACACACACAAATGTATCTGTGTATAATATGCCCGAGGATGTTGGGATATAACGTGGTGTATGCATATGTATAATGCGGTGTAACGACAATGACGTCGAGGCCAAACGTCGTTATTGATTGGCATGTTGGAGTTATTAATTCGTAGGGTTCAATTATCGGATAAGCGAATCTCCCAGGCCTCGAGAGCAGTGTACCAAGCACTGAGAGAGAGAGAGAGAGAGAGAGAGAGAGAGAGAGAGAGAGAGAGAACACCGAAGCTGAAGAGGCACGGTGGAGCCTTTGCCGCGCTCAATCTATGGCCAATGTAATAACCCGCAATAATAGTAATTCAATTTTGGCGTTGCGGCCATCGTGCGATATCGAAGCGAACTAAAGCTATATAGTCATACAGTCGGCAATACGTAGTTTAGTGAGCTTTGGGATATTGAGGGGGGGGGGGGGGGGGGCCTGTTGTGCTCGGTGGGTGAGTCGAGCCTGATGACTCTGCAAGTGACGCGAGGACCACGAATCTCCTATTGAAGAGCGCATTGTCTCGTTTGTCTTTTCGCGTCAGGGTTAAACACCGTTCGCTCAGAGACCCAATTGAAAGTGATTAAACGAAAAATTGATTGTTCGTAGCTATAGATAAATAAACATTGCTACATTCTTTGTTTTTTTTTTTTCCCCCGAACAGTTAAGATCGTTATATTCCCATTCGCAGGAAAAAGACTAAAAAAAAAAAAAGATTCAGCGCCAAGGATACTCTGAAATTGGTTGCTGTTTTTTTTTTTTTTCCATGGAATGTGAACATTCGTTCAATTCAGACTCATATTTATTTGCATCGGTTTCTATCCCTTGGGATAGTGTGAAAAAACTTTTACAAGGCTCAGTCGATTAGCGTTACTGGTATCTCGGGCTGTCAAGCTTTCTCCGAACATCATTTACAATGGTTTTCCATTTTAATCGCATTTCTCAGCTTTCAAAGGGATACAGAGATTTTTTTTTTCCTCCACCGAACAATAATACTCCGGGAGATTAATCATGTATCGATGGATTTTAATCTACGAAGGGATTCGTTACAAATCCGGTGGTTTGCAACGTACAATCGGTAAACCCTGCGTTTAGGAGGGCGAACACGCAGTTACGAAACAAATATAGAGTCGCAATGGAAGAGAGAGGATGACGGACCGATAGAGAGAGAGAGAGAGAGAGAGAGAGAGAGAGAGAGAGAGAGAGAGAGAGAGAGAGAGAGAGAGAGAGAGAGAGAGAGAGAGAGAGAGAAGAAGGGATGTGAAACCGAACGCAACTGGAACGATCGAAGCGAATGATCGGGCACACGATGCAACATGAACCGAGGTGGAGTTGAAGGTGTATAGAAGGTGAGGACGATCCATTAATCATAGGGCACGAGGAGCCCGTGATTAATGCTTCACGTACCATTCACCTATCCTCTCCTCTACTCCTTTTACCGCTTCTATACCTTATCCCTCTCCGCTATGCTGCTCGGCCATACGCCATATCGTAATATATGACAGAGCAGCAGCAGCAGCGGTTCGAGCTTTCCTCGGGTTAAAGCGCATCAACGAACTTGCAAGTTTTCGCGTCCTTATTGTTGACGGTGCTTATTGGATACGCCCAAATCGCTCGTCGAACCGAAAGGCGACTGGAATCGCACGAAAAAAAAAAAAGGAAGAAAGTGAAAGAAACGACTTGGGCGCGTGAAGACCTAGCGCCTTCAATATATACTTTTCTTTTCCATTCACTCGCAGCCCATGACGATTAATATCGATTCTTTTGCGTTTTTTTTTTTTTTTTTTTCGACGAGACACTCGTTCACACGCATTTTCCATCACTACAACGTCACACTCACTCATTCTCTTTCCATCTCTCTCTCTCTCTCTCTCTCTCTTCACCTGTCTCGTTCGTCACTCATGTGTGTTGTTGCAATGAAGAAATGAAAATGAAAAAAAAGGGTAAAGAACAAATATTTCTTCGCAACGTCGAGCCCCCAGAACCTTTTCAAGCGAACCGGACTTTTCCCTCTTGATAAACGTGTTATTTTCATTGCATCTTTTTTTTTTCTGTAAATTTGATATTGAATGGAAATTTTCCGATTGTCCGCGACGAGAGTGTGCTTTGTTACAAGCTAAAAAAAAAAAGTATTGACCTCTTCAAGTTGTTATGCTGTCGTGAACTTGATTGTTAGATACGTTGCTGACTTTTTTTTATTCATGAAAAAAAAAAAATGATTCGTCTAAAAAATTCACAAGGTTCAACGTATTTATTATTATCTCGTTTGCTATACCC